>PVIC010017098.1:0-33117 GCA_004025085.1 Thryonomys swinderianus
GGGCTCCAGGCCCTGCAGTTCTGAAGCTGTTCTCTGGCCACCGTTCGAGTTTCAGTCACTTTCCTGGTGCTCCTGTGTCCCTCAAAACCCTCACTCACCCTCCACTGACTGTGGTCTGAGCACCCCTATCTTTTCTCCAGACCCCCTCACCCCAACCTCTCAGTGAAGGTTACTTTGCTGACTCTCCCAATTTGTTCCTCATCTTGCTTCCTCTGGCTGCAGCACCAGCCTTCAGCGGTGTCCTGGGGTGGACTGGGCTGCAGGGTGATTACCTGATTCCGATTTCACTTTTTTTCTTGTGGTTTGCTTTGTTTTTGTTTTTTAGAGACAGGGTCTTGCTTTGTAGTTCAGGATGGCCCTGAGCTCTCTATGTTGCCCAGGCAATCCTTAAACTCAGCAATCCTCCTGCCTCTGCTTCCCAAATTCTGGGATTAAAGGAGTGAGCCACCATGCCCAGCATTGTGGTGAGTGGTACTGATTGCTGGTGGCTGTTACTGTTGTATGTGGTTACCGGGATCAAACCAGGGACCTTGCGCTTGCCAGGCAGGCATCGGAACCACTGAGCTAAATCTCTGGCCCATATTTCACTTTTTAAATGAAGATTTATATGTGTGTCTATGTACTTTGTGTGTATTCATTTTGAAAATGACAAACCCCAGGGAAGAAGGTTTTGCCCTTTCTTGTCTATAAAAGTAAGGAAAAAACTGAGCCAGCAGTTACAATATTAGTGGCAAAAATGTACTCTGCCCTTTAGTTTTTGAGAGTGTAGTGTAAGGAGGAACAAGAGGGCGAACATCATGGGGCAAGGCTCCCAGCCTTTGCCACACACTTTAAAAACAACAGAGTCTTAGAGAAAACCAGCTTGGCTGTGCCAGTGCGCACTCTGGTCTGTGAAATTAGTCTCCAGAAAGGGCTGATTATTTATATAATATTTATATATTACTTGAGTAATATGTAATATATTATATATTTATAATATATAAATATATTTATATATTACTTGAGTTTATATGTAACATATGAAGTAGTACTAATATGAAAACTGTTACTATAAATTAAAGCTTACTAAGACTAATATGGGAGTTATCATAAAATACTTAAATACTGTTAAATATAATTTGATCACAGCTAAATGAAATTTTGAAGTCAGTCCCTCAGGTGGCCGCCATCTTGGGTGGTTCTGAGGAACAAGACACATCTGTCCTCACAGAAAGTGTAGCTGGTCGGCTGTGCCCTCAGGTGGAGCCCTGTAGTTAGGTCGCCCAGCGAGGGTGTCCTGGGTTTCTGAAGGCCTCAGTGTCTGTATAATACGGGGTTTGGTAAGTTAGGCCCACTGTTTCCTGCCTGGTTAGTGGAGTGCCCGGAAGGCTCGGTGGGAGCCACCCAAGCCTGCAGCTCCGGGGCGCCTCCAGTCCCTGTGCGAATGGGGACACCTTCCACAGGGGCCCCCAAGGTCAGGGAGCAGGGTCTGGGAGGGGTGCATGGTGTGGAGAAGACAGAGGAGGCCACGCTGGCCAGGAACGCCTTTATTCCTACAGGGAGACTTTTGGGCCTCTTCCCGTTAACCCTCCCCCAGGACGTTGAGTTTCTCCTTCACCCCACAGGCCACCACAGCGAAGAAGAGCTCCGGGAAGAAGGTGCGGATGAACAGGGCGGCCTTGGGGATGGGGTTGGCCATGAGCACCTCCTGCTTCTTCCGCCTCACGGTGCGCATCACCTCCTCGGCCACCTCCACGGGGTGCGCACCCTGGGCCAGTTTCCTGAAAAAGACTGACAGCCCCAGAGGGCAGGGGCTTATGGCTAACGGTGGCGAGCACAGCAGTCACAACCCTCTGCTACCCATAGGGGGGACAAGGGGCACCCTCTGGCATCGTGGTGTCTGGGCCACTGACACACTGTTGCCCTCTGGGCTTCAGCTTCTTTTTTTTGAAACAGGATCTCACTTTGTACTTCAGGCTGGACCCGAGCCACTATGTAGCACAGGCAAGCCTTGAACTCAGCAATCCTCCTGCCTCTGCCTCCTGAGTGCTGGTATTACAGGCATGAACCACCATGCCCGGCACTGTGGCATGTGGTACTGATTGCTGGTGAACATCAGTCACCACACCTGGTATTGTTGTATGTGGTTACTGGGGATCGAACCAGGGACCTTGTGCTTGCTAGGCAGGCACTGGAAACACTGAGCTAAAACCCTGGCCCCTTAGCTTCTTGATCAATGAAGTAAGCCTCATTCTGGCTTTGATACTTGGATGGGAAATTATGTGCAGGAGGAGGGAGACTTAGAAGTCCCATCCCGGGACTCCGAGAGGCTGAGGTAAGAGGTTAGCCAGTTTGAGCCCAGCTGGGGTAACTTAGCAAATTAGTGACCCCTGTCTCAAAATTTAAAAAATGAATAAGGGGCTGGGGCTGTAGCTCAGGGCGAAGGCCTTGGGTTCAATCTCAGGGACAGAGGGCGGGGTAGGGGTACTGGTGAATGAAAGGGCTGTCTTGTAACTGTGGAGAAGCTGTGCTTGTCCAGGGCCTCCCGGAACCTCTGCTCTGTCCCCCCGCCTGGCTCGTCTGGGCTCCTCAGGGTAGACAGAGCCCTGGACAAGAGGTAGTGCCTCTGTGTTTAGAGAACTGTAGATAAGAATGAGCATTTATCAAGTGAGTGGGAACCTTCAGTCCACCCAGTAATTCTGGGGTAGGTGTTATTATTATTCCTCATGGTCTGAAGGGGAAACCAGTGCTCAGAATGATGAAGGGACCGGCCATTATTCAACCGCCTGATCTGTGGAAGGGGCAGGCTTCCTGCCACAGTGTGGGTGGTCTGGCGTGATATTCAGCCTCCCCTGGAAAGAGGGAGCCTGGGAAGCAAGCAGCCGACCAGTTCCCAGTGGCCACAGGCTGCCCAGAGGAACCAGGCGGGGGTGGGGCAAGGCTGATGCGGCTGAGTTAAGTGATGGCGTGACCGGGCCACAGGTTGTATCTGTAGACTGGGATTCTCTTGTCCTGGGGCCTCCGATCTGAAGTTGTGGGACCACACGCCCCCGACGCATGCTGCAGGAACACCCCTTGGACCCCCACCCCCGGAACTTCCCCCAAATCCTTACATTTCCAGATGGAGGTGTCCCAGTTTCCTTGCTCGGGGTAAACATGGTAGGACCGGATGAAAGTCGGGCTCACAGTACTGACGACCACGTCGTATTCCTCCACTTCGGCTCGCAGGCAATCAAAGAAGCCTAGGGCGGCGTGTTTGGAGGCGGCATCTGGAAGAAAAGGCAGCCAGAGGTGGACGTGGCCCTGCTTCCTGGGGCTGAGAGGGCTGACGCGCACGTTTGCGTACGCGCTGAGGGCAGGAAGGCGCTTCGGAAGCCTCGCTTCACAGATATGGACGGAGCCCTCGTGACGTGGGCGAATGAAGCACAGCAGGGATTGGACTCAACTCAGCCATCTTCCCAGGGTGTCACCTTGGGCGAGTTACTTTACCACTTGGACACTCAGTTTTCTTATTTTTAAAACAGGGCTGGTATTTCCACTGGCAACTCTTTGTGGTGTTATTTCTCCTCCTCGTGCAGATCAAATAAGAAAACATATAAAGGGTGCTACACAGACACAGGTTCCTATTCCTTGCTGGGAAGGCTGACTGTACCCTTGGGCCTTGTCTGAGCTTGGGGCCGTCCGGTGGCTGTGACAGCCTGGTGCCAGGACCTCCCACTATTTCTTGTCCCCCTCCCCCTTGCGGAGACTGTTCATGCTGCTTAGTGCAAAATTCAGTTCAAGTCATGGAGGCCACGAATCATTCCAGAAACTCCAAAAAGATGGAATGATGACCTTTCAGAGCTTCGGGAAGCTCTGGGATGTGGTAGGCCCTGTGATGCACGTCAGGGCCAGTGGCAATGGAGCCTGCAAAAGGAGGATGCTTGATGGTCTCTCCCACTGCCTCCAGATATTACAGCCAAACCCTTTTCCCAGTTGACCAGCCTGGAAAGCCAGATGGTCCTGTCCACTCCACAAATGCCAACCCAGACTTTCCCAGGGAAAAGCATCTGATCTCTTCATTGCAGGGGGCTCAGGATGCAGGGCTGGGGCCCAGTAAGCCATAAAAGCAAAGCTCAGTAAGCCTCGTGGAGGTGCCAGAAGCACTGAGCAAGGCAAGACTGTGCCTCTCATGGTGCCTGGCCCTCTGCAGCTCTTGGACAAGTGGCTTGTATTGTGTGACTATCTAGTTTGCTGCAGGTATAAAAGTAGAAGTGTCTACATTTAGGAACAGGAGAAGTGCAGCTGGGGACACACATGGGGATGGTGGTGAAAGAGGAAGCCCAGGTTCTGTCCATCGGTGGCCTCTATCACCTGGGCCCTGCCCTGGGCAGAGTGTTCGGGAAGAGCTGAAAAAAATCATGGTGTTGATTGAAATGTCCCAATATTTAAACAATGAAATAACAGAAGCCCTGACATCATGCAGGCAAACCCAGCTGATCACTGGAATCGGCTTGTGCCCTCCTACCAGTTTGTCCTTCCCTGGTTTGCACAATGAATTTATGTGCGTCATTTCATTTGAGTCTCTTGACATCTGTGTGAGACCTGCTGTCTTTTTAATTTAATACAGTTGGCCTCTTTGTCCATGGCTTTCACATCTATGGACTCAACTGTGAATTAAAAATATTCAGAAAAGAGCTGGAGATTTAGCTCAGTGATTCCAGCGCCTGCCTCGCAAGCACAAGATCCTGAGTTCGATCCCAATGACCACATACAATGCTGGGCATGGTGACTGACGCCCACCAGCCATCAATACCACATACCACAGTGCCGGGTGTGGTGGCTCACGCCTGTAATCCCAGCACTTGGGACGCAGAGACACGAGGATTGCTGAGTTTGAGGCTTGCCTGGGCTCCATAGTGAGCTCAGGGCCAGCCCCTGAACTACAAAGTGAGACCCCATCTCAAAAAAAAAAAAAAAATTCAGAAAAGGTATTAAACATATATAGACCATTTTGTCATTCCATCAACAATACAATGTAACAACTATTTTCATAACCTTTATATTATATAAGGCTCCATATATTATGTATTCTAGAAATGACTTAAAGTACACAAGAGGATGTGCACAGGTCACATGTAAATACTATGTCATATCCTCCACAGATGCTGAGTTACCTCCCTATGCTGAATCAGAAGGGGCCGAGCGGCTCTGTGCCACATCGCTGAAGGCTTCCGTGTACAGCCAAGGCACGGAGTCTCCGCCAGAATCCTGGCTTCCTGTTTCCAGTCCCTGTGAGAACCACCCTGAGTGGTTCATAGCGACCCCAATTCTACCTACACCGAACCAGTTATGGGAGCTTCAGGGAAGTCCAAATCAAAACCACACACAAAAAGTACCACTTTATACCATTAGGATCACTGAACTCAAGATGTATAATACCAAGTGCTGGCGAGGAGGGGAGAGAATAGAACTCTGGTGCATTGCTGGTAGGAAAGGAAATTGATGCGGCTGCTTTGGAAACAGTCTGACAGTTTCTTGAATACTTAAATATAGAAGTGCTCCACGACCCATCAATTCCCCTCCTGGATATGTACTCAAGAGAAATGAAAGTGTCTGTTTTCACAAGAACTGTACGAGAATGTTCTTAGTAGAATTATTCACCATAGCTCCAAGTGGATACAGTCTAGATGTCCATTCACAGATAAATAAAATGTAGTACATCCATATGATGGAATGTTATTTGGTCATTAAAGGGAAAAACCGACAAATGCTACCACATGGACAGACCTTGAAGACATTCTGCCAAGTGAGAGAATCCTCAAGGGCCCAATGTGACATGTCCTCTGAAAAGAGGAGATCAGAACACGCAAAGAGAGATCCCACACATGAACACACACTGAAGACCGACCATACGGGAACACAGCAAGAGGCACCCGTTTACACCCCGGGGAGAGAGACCGCAGAAGAAATCCCTGCTGCTGACACCGTGGCCATGGATCTCCTCAGGCTCCAGAGCTACGAGAACAACAAACTCCTACTGTTCAAGATGCCCCATCTTTGACTTTTTTTTTTTTTTTTGCAGCCCTACCTGACTCATGCAAAGGAACTATTTTTCTGTCCTTCCTCCCTCTCTCATTCTTAATTTTCTGTCAACGGGCATTTGACGAATTCCTGTTTTGCCCATAGTACTGTAAACCGCAATGAAATGGTAGTGTGTTCCTTCCCCTCACTGGAGGTAGGAGCGTCTCCAGAACGTTCCCCACAGACCCCATGAACATATACGTGGAAATGGCTCTTCTCCTTGGACTTCTCACCTGCGGAGCAGCCCCTCTCATGGGATTTTGCTCCCTTCCTTCTCTCCCCTTCTTTCCTCCAGAGGTCTCCATCCCTCTCCACTTAACTTCCTCCTCCCCATGTGTAACTTCCTGTCCTTCAGCGCCATCTGCATGGAGGAAGCTGGGGCTCTGCATCCATGGAGCAGTGTTGTCATCATCTGGTGGTGTCATGTGCAGCCCTGGTGCGTCCTGCCCACCTGTGACCCTGGGCTTTGGAAGGAGAGGAGCTTCATCTTTTACATCCCACCTCCCTGATGGAGGCCTGTCTACTGCAGATGCCCCGGAAGGAAAAGTCAGGGGGAGAGGGCCCAGCGGACACCATCTCCTTTGGGGAGGAGATGCCCTTCACCCCACGTCACCCTATACTTGGGTTTACACATGGTGGTGGTGGGGGTTGTCTTCTCACGTAAAGCATGCAACCTGGGGGACATCATTTTTGGCCTCATAACTTACAAGCTGTCCGGAATGGGAGCCCAATCTTCCCTTGGATGCTGTTCACCAGGACAATCTGGCCTGTCCTCCGCGAGATCATGTTAGGAAGCAGGACTAGAAAACACGGTGAGCCACAGTTAAACATCCGAGTCCGGCAGCGGCAGGAAGACCCTTCCCCCGCCCCTGATCACACACTGTCCCTGTGCGGACCCTGACTGTCATCAGTCCAGTGTTCCAGTGAGCGCGCTGAATAAGCTGGCACTTGGTGCTCGTTTGTAAGTGACCCATCGATGTGCGTTAATTAAATGATACCCATGTTAATGATAGGAAGGTATTTTCTTTTTCATTTTCTTGTTGTCTCAAGGAGAAAGCCTCACGTTGGCTCAGTTGTCCGCACCTATCTTGCCAGTGCTAACCTTTTAACAAAAAGAATACTCCTTTCTCCTCATTTGTGTTGGAGTCCCATAACTGGAAGTTCCCCACTTGAGAGGTAGCTGTGTTTTTCTACCAGGGTACCCCATTACCCATGTGGAGCTGCTCTTCCCTGAGCTTCTGCTTTGACATAATATTTATTTTTTACTTATTTTTGAGAGGTGAAGCTTCAGTTTATGATTGTGTTCCATGGCTATGTCCACCCGCGGCCTCCCAGCCCGCTGCCCTGCACTGGGACTCAGAGGTGAGAAAGCCTGTAGGCCCCTCCAGTAGGTGCTCCTGGGACCAGCACTTTTCCCTCTAAATGGAGATGTCTTCTTGGCTCCCTTGTTTTTGTGAAGGGGCCAGAAGAATACTGGGTTTCTGGTAATTTAACGATAGACTCTTTTTCTTCTTTATTTCTCAGGACAGAATGTTTGACTGACTGTTATGGTTAGAAGTAAACCAAGTGTGAGGCTGAAGTAGCAAAATATTTACAAAAAGTGAGGCCAGTTGTCCAGAGATATTGAATCACAAGGGAGTAATGGGTGTGGCTTGAAGAGAGTCGAGGGCGAGACTTGGGGGGAGAAGGGTTTCACAGAGCTCTTAGAATATGTAAGTAATATATTTCCAAAATCCTTTTTGTTTTTCTTCACCAAAAATCAGTGTGAATGTTTAAAACTTTCATCAAGTAGGTCAGGAATTTTCTGATGAGACAGGGAATACCGTCCAGAACTGCTGACCGACTGACTGGGAAACAGAGCTCTCGGTGACCCAGAAACCTATGGGAAAACGGGACTCACAAGACCTTTGGTCAAGGTGATGGGTCCAAAGTAATTGGCATTCATGATCTTTTTGTCGAGCTCCAGGGAAATCGTATGGGCCGGGCCCTTGACCTTCACACTGGCATTGTTGATGAGGATGTCCACACAGCCATAGCAATCCAGCACTTCTTTGGCCACGTCTTGGACACAGCGGATATCCGAGAGATCCAGGAGGACCAGCTTGGGGGTGAACGTCTGCTGAAACAATGAAAGAGTCAGGGAATGTGTGGGATCACTTCCTTCTAGACCAGGGGGCCCTCAAACTAAGAGCCACTGCTTTTAAAATTCAGCACTCATGAAGTGACTGCAAAACAGCAATGACAAAGAGGGAAAAGTGAAGTGGTGCTGGGAGAACCCACTCTTGGGGACCAAGGTGACAACAGCTTTACACAGGAATGTGCAGTAACAAATCTGCCCCTTGCCCACAGGTCCAGGTTGGATAATTGTACACTAATATCACCTTTGATGGTGGTCTCCTTTTGAGGCTTTATACTGATTCCACTGGGGAAATCATTACTTTTAATGTTTCTGAGAAATGTCTTAGAAGTTGCTTTTGAACTTGACTTAAAACCAGGTGTGGTGCTATACACCTGTAATCCAACCACTTGGGAGGCAGAGGCAGGAGGATCACCATGAGTTTGAGGCCAGCCTGTGCTACATAGTGAGTCAAGGCCAGTCTGAACAACATAGCGAGACCCTGTCTCAAAAAAAAAAAAAAAAATACAAACTGCAAAAAAAAAAAAAAAGAAAGAAAAAGAAAACAAAACAAATCCCTGATTGCTCCATGGTCTTATTTTGAGTTGAGTCAAAATCATATATTCAACTTATTATTTTGGTTGAATATATGTGGTAGATACTGTGCTCAGCTCTATGCACTTGGTGTTATCAAGAATCTACTTTTCAGGCCAGGGATTTAGCTCAGTGGTTCTGGCACCTGCTTGCAAGTACAAGGTCCTGAGTTTGGTCCCCAGTACCACCTACCAGTGTCGGGTGTGGTGGCTCACACATGTAATCCCAGTGCTCGGGAGGCAGAGGCAGGAGGATTACTGTGAGTTTGAGGCTTGCCTGGGCCACATAGTGAGCTCAGGGCCAACCTGAACTATAAAGCAAGACCTTTTGTCAAAAAAAAAAATGTTCCTTGTCTAGAGTGGGGGACAGATAAGAAAATTAGGGCTATCATGTATTCAGTGCAATGGCAGAGTAGGACAAATGTTAGTTCAGAAGTAGTTCCTTGAAGATAGCTTCCCAAGTCAGATTTGTTTGGGAAGCACAGAATATTGTCCAAGTTCTTCTTGGAGATTCTCAATGCACACTATCATAACGAAGACTCTTCAAAAATCTTGCAGTAAAAACCAGACAAGCCTGCCCTAGCTCAAAATTTCCCACACAATGACCTACAGAATCTTAGCTTTATTCCAAACCTAACAAATCCCAAGAAACACATGTGGAGAATTCTGTGTTTTCCTACTTGCCCTGTGCCCTCAAATACCAGATTTAGGTCTGAATGACTTCTGGCTATTTCAAAGCACCAAAACAAGCTTCACGGTAAAGATATGAAAGACAATTCTGAAGGAAGTGCTGAGGCAGTTTCTCAAACAATGTTCCTGAAATGCTTTAAAAATTGTAGCCGCGGGCCAGAGGGTTAGCTCAGTGGTTCCACGCCTGCCTCGCAAGCGCAAGATCCTGAGTTCAATCCCCGGTAACCACATACAATGCTGGGCATGGAGACTCACGCCCACCAGCAATCAATACCACATACCACAGTGCTGGGTGTGGTGGCTCACGCCTGTAATCCCAGCACTCAGGAGGCAGAGGCAGGAGGATTGCTGAGTTCCAGGCTTGCCTGGGCTACATAGTGAGCTCAGGGCCAGCCTGAACTACAAAGCGAAACCCTGTCTCAAAAAAAAAAAAAAAAAAAAAAAAAAAGTGGTAGCTGCACTGGAACAAGTAAGCGCTCCCTTCCAAGGGGTCTTCTTGGGCTGGAATTCCATTGCCCTGATGTCTTTGAAAGAGCTATTACCTTTGCTGTGTTGATCGTTTTGTGTCTGTAATCCCATCTCATACCTGGGATGGCCCTTACCTCTGGATTCTTTTGGGGTCTAACTGTCACAGAATTAGGGTGTGAGTTAGGGCTGAGTTAGGCACAGAGAACTGTCAGGACAGCCCTTATGACAGGCAGACATACCTGTGTCAAGGTCAGCAGGGCTGTTGCCTGACATTTATAGTTGTAAACTAATCACCGCCTTGGCTCCTCCTGCCTAGGAGCTTTGCCTTCATCAATGGAGACCAAAGACGGCCAGCAGTGACGCAGGCCGACTTGAGAAGGCCTTACCTTGCTGGGATCGGCCACGCTGATCAAAGTGTCATGCAGTTTCTCTAGCTTTTCCCAGCTCTTTCCGCACAGCACCAGTCTTGCCCCACCTGTGTGGAACACCCGGGCACACTCTGCAGGGAGAAGGAAGGGGGCACCATGTAATAGAGCAGCTGACAGTGAGTCCCTGCTCTCTTATGATGTTCAGAAGTCATGGAATTAAAAAGGCTGAACACCCCAAGGCCTTTCAGAGCCCATTTCATTCGATCTAAGGCCCAGACTAAAATCTGTAGTTGTTTTCAACCTGGGCTTGGTTGCTTCTTGTGAGGGGAAGCTCATGGTTAGGCAAAATAGTCCCTCTGATATTGTTTTGATGACTGGAAGTTCTTCCTTACATGGAACAGAAAGATGACCCTATTTTTAGGACCCTACGGAGATCCCAGTGTAAAGATATTGGAAAGAGCCACCATGTTTGGCTGATTCCTAGGCAATTTTTCTGTGGCTCTATCTCAGCTAAGGCTCTTTTATATGAAAAAAGTGAATCTTCTTTGTGATTAATTTTGCTCTGGATTAGTACGTGACTCACCCACTATAGGATTTTCCCAACTGGGCAATAGTTGGTAACAGTATCCTGATATTTATAAGCAGCAAAAGCCTACATTTTTTTTTTTTTTTGAGACAGGGTCTCGCTTTGTAGTTCAGGTTGTCCCTCAGCTCACTATGGAGCCCAAGCAAACCTTGAACTCGGCAATCCTCCTGCCTCTGCCTCCCGAGTGCTAGGATTTCTCTAGCAGGCATGAGCCACCACGCCCAGCAAACCTACATATTTTAATAATTTACTTGTTCTAGGAACTGTTGAAGGAAATTTACATATATTAGCTCATTTAATACTCACCCTAACCTCAGGAGGTAGTATCCTAAGTTAGGTCCCCTTGGAAGGAGAAGTGAGAGAGAGATTCAGGTGGCCAGGATTTATTGAGAGTGCTTTTCAGAGACTCTCTCTCAGTAAGTGAGGACCTGGAGTGGGTGTCAGGCAAGGAGTGGCCTCAGTCAAGGTATAGCCTTGGCCTGATCCAAAAGGGACATAGAGTTTGAACACCTCTACAGACCATTCCAGGTGGGGGTCAGAGAACCAGTCCTTTGCATTGCTGTGCCAGCCAGTTACCAACTATGGGCTTTTCCCTCTGGGGTGAGGGCATTGTAGTACAATTCCTAAATGAGGGCAATGTCCACTGGAATCTCAGTGTGAAACCAGGGCACACACCCCAGGACTCTGACGTCCAGGTTGGGGATGACTCGTTCTTCATAGTAGGCTCCCACTGCCGGGAAGGGAGCATGTTGCGGGTCTGCATTATGATGGGCACATACTTGCAAGCTGGGCACTAGAGGAGCATCCTGTGGCCAGGAGCCACACTTAATCTCTGACCTTGGCCTCTTTTCTTTCTCATCATCCCATGTCCACTAACACCTCGCTTTTCCACATGTGCTTTGGAGGCCAGAGCCCAGGATGTGCTTGATACAGCAAGCCCAGGGGCACTGCTCCCAAATAAGCTGTTCTCACTAAAGTCAAGCTTTCGGCATACCAGTTACTTTTTTTTTTTTTTTTTTTTTTTGAGATAGGGTCTCGCTTTGTAGTTCAGGCTGGCTCTGAGCTCACTATGTAGTCCAGGCAAGCCTTGAACTCAGCAATCCTCCTGCCTCTGCCTCCCGAGTGCTGGGATTACATGCGTGAGCCACCACGCCCTGCCAGTTACTCTTATTTTTATTCTTTATTAGCTCAGCTTGGCATTTATCTTGTGTCAAGCATTTTGACACTGACCTTTTCTTTTTCAACCAATAAGCATAAAATTGAGCCTTTCCTATTTCATCACGTCTAAGATGCTCTTGACTATAACGTGCTTCTCGATTTCAGAGATAAGAAAATGAGAAAGGATGACCTACAGGAAGTGTAAGATGCTGTTGATTCCAAGGTAGCCTGATATCAGCCATGTTTGGAGGAGAGTAATTAGGCATCTCAGAGGTGGTAGGAAGACAAGTAGGGTTGGTGTTCACTTGGTAATCCCTAAAGCAGTTCATGTGCAGTTAGACATTTTGATTGTCACTCAGTCACAGTGGGTACAGGTGACACAGTGCCTGATTCATCTGAATTGTGCAGTCCAGGACAAGGACTAGACATGGTCTGTTGGTTTGAAGTCCCTGGTACACCGCCTAGCACTGCCTCCTTGATGCCACCCAATGCTCTCCTGGGAGTTCATCACGTTTTGTGGCTCTGGGGTGTGCAGTGGGCTGTATGCCACCCATGTTGTTCTGTCTATACTCTTAACTTTTTTCTTGCCTTGGATGTAAGAAATGGAGCAATTGGCAGCCTGAACTGCGGTCATCAGGGGCATTATGAGGCCAGGCACTTATTTAAGGTCATACACTCCCAGCTTCTCAAGTTACTTTAAATACTCGGACTTTATTTCTTTCTGCTTTGCAGTTCTTCCCAGGGTGAGTGAATAAGATGCAGTTAAAAAAAAATGTCAACTATAGTTGTAGCAGCTGAGGGCACATGCCGGTGCAAATGTCATTTTGCTCCTAACATGTATCTCCTGGGGACCTGATTTACACAATGTCTGATTGCGATTGAATGAGATGTTAAAAACTTTTAGACCACTAAAACAAATATACAACAAGGAGAATAGTAGTTCATCTATCTACTAGCACAGAAAATCTCCAAGGACATAGAAAAAGTGAACAGGTTCTTCAAACAACAGCATATTGACAGCATTCGTAGGCTCTCCTACCCAACAGTAGCAGAATGTGTATTTTTTCTAAGTCCTCACAGAACATAGACCGAGACAGACCCCATCCAGGCCATAGAGACCTGGATGAACCTCAACCAGTTCAGAAGAACTGAAATTATACTCTGTGTGATTATTCTCTGACTATGTTGGAGTCAAAGTGGAAACCTGTAGAACAAATCCATAGGCACATACTTTTCTACTGTAAATGAATGTGATTTCTTCAGCAAGTGGTAAAATTAAGAAATAGTCTTTGTCTGGGTATGTAGTGGATGCTGAGTACTAGGTCAGGTTCCGGGGATGCCAGAGTGAACAGGTGAAGGGTTTACCCATTGGGAAGCTGTGTCGGCTGGGTCAGTTGCAC
The DNA here is from genome assembly GCA_004025085.1 of Thryonomys swinderianus. NCBI lineage: Eukaryota > Metazoa > Chordata > Mammalia > Rodentia > Thryonomyidae > Thryonomys > Thryonomys swinderianus. The sequence continues at coordinate 13,422 of PVIC010017098.1, forward strand.
AGTGGGATGCGTGGGTGACGGGGTGCACCTGGAAGGAGCCACAGAGATAAGGGCTAGTTCCTCATGGACTGTTCGAGATGAAGGGGCAAGGAAGGTGGCAGGGAAGGCTCCACGGTGGAAGCAGAATCAGGGGCCACTTATTGGCAGCCTATCTTTGTGTTACTCAAATACATTCTAACTGGGGAGCAAGACTGTTCCCAAAGCTTTTGACTGAACGGTGTTAGGTGAGTGTATCTTCTCCAGTTTTCCAGGAGGCCACTGTCCTCTTGGATCTGGTCTACCTGACACAGAGGCCTGCCCTCAGAGCAGCTGGGACTGGAGTGGGAGTGGCCTTTCTCCCTTCTGAGTGCTGGTTTTAGTGAGGCAGGAGAGTCTGTCTGGGAATGGCTTCTGGCACCCATGGGAGGGCCGCATGGAACAGCGTGTCAGTCTGCCTCAGGCTTGTTTCTTCAACCTGTTGTTGTTGACCCAGAATGATCCTATCCTCAGGGCATGTGGGGTTTAGCTCCCATTGGGAGGGAAGCCCAAGAGAACAAAAAGTAGATTCTGAGCAAATTCTCAAAGAGGAAGCCTTGGATTTTGTCACAATGGCAGCACCTAGCTTTCCAAAGAGAGAGTTTGAAAGGGGCGATGGCCAGGACGAAGTGGGCCAAGTCACTTGTTGAGTGACAAGTGAATGCTTGACTGTATTGTGTGCTGTGCTTGAATAAAAATAGCAGCAGCAAGATTGTCCCCAAACTATGGAATAGATAGGGTTGTGCTGTCACTTTCTGTAATGATAGAGTCAGAATCTTGCAAATTTAAAGGACATTTACTTTTCTACATGTCACAGATGAGACCAGGAGGAATGGCCTGGCAGGACTATTTAATTTAGGATTGCAATCAAGACTGGGAGGTGAGACGGTAGAAAGAAGCAGGCCAAGCATAATACAATAGACAGTGGTGGGGTGTGTGGCACACAGAATTTGTTCTGCATCAGGATCATTACCAGCACTCGAGTGGCACCCACTAGACCCCCAGGGGCCCTTCTTGTGCTGTCTATGATTCATTTATTGCTCACTACTCCATTACGAAGTAGGCACGTTACTGATGAGAAATTCCAGGCAGAGCAGTGCAGTAACCAACTAGTAAGTGCTGGAGCCAGGAACTGAACCCTGGATCCTAGTTGGGCTCACAGCCAATATGCAGCCCCAGCTAAGGGCACTGCATCGACAAACTCCTGGAAGCACCACGAAAGCAAAACTGACCATAGCCATAGGCCTGGGTCAACCCTTAGATTGTGACTTTGTGTTCTTGGACATTCCACTCCCCTTATTACCAGGCAAAGAAGCGGCAGTCTCAATGACAAACATGCTGGTTAGTGACAGAGGTTGGGAGAAAACTTAGGATCGGCCCCCTCCCCACCTAGCATGTTTACTCACAGACTACCACGCCATCCTGCACTGCCAGTCCCCTCTGAGCAGAGATAGGTACACAGGAGAGCACAGGGAGCTTACCCTTGCCCAGTCCTGAGATGGCATCGGTGATCACCACCACTTTGTTCTGCACGGCTGACTTTGACCACAGCCTGGACACTTCCTGATAGATGAAGAGGAGGCCGCTGATTCCCAGCAGCAGCAGGGGCAGCATCAGCACAGCCATGATTCCCATCTTGCTCTTGGGGACAAAGGGATGAAGAGTTAGTTTTCCAGGGACCAAGATTTGATGCCCAGGGCAGGACAGACCGGAGGCTGCAGAGAGCATTCCCTCCTCTCCCCTCCTGTCTGAGAAGTTGGGTTCTGCTTCTAGGGAAGCAGCTTCAGGGCTGACCCCCACCCCCCGCATGATAAAACCCAAAGTTCAACAAATAGGAAATTACTCACGGTGTCTCCGAGAGCAGACCAAATTCAGGGGGTCTGCCCTCCCCAAAGGTTGATTGCAAATTTAATTAAAACGAGCCTGCATTTTTGGAAGGGAATCCATGTGTTAAGGCCACTTGCTCGGGCCCTAATGGTTATTTATAGCTCTCAGTTGCACTCGCGGGCTTTTCAGGGTAAATATAGAGTATCTTCTGATATTCAGGGACACATGCTGGCCGGGTCTGATTTCAGGGCTCTCGCCAGGACTTTTAGAGCTTCCCTGGCTTGCTGGGCAATGAGAGGTTTCCTGTGCAGTTTGGGGTTGAGCACTCAAGGATCAGATCCGGGGATTTTCAGCAGATATCCTTGCCTCTATTTCCTGTATCAGGCAGCTTCCAGGGAGCTTAGCCCTGGGTGACAGAGAACTGTCTGGTCCTGCCTTCCTGCTTCGGGATGTAGAGCATACAATGAAAAACTGTGACATGAGTTAACAGAAAGAGCACTGTTTCAGGAGTGTTTCTCACTTCTCTGAGCCTTAGTTTCCCTGTCTGTAAAATGGACAAAACTGTCTTGGCTGGCGGGATTGTGGAAAGGATTCAATTAAGATGTTAAATACTGTGAATCTATAGACCCTGGCTCACAAGAAAGTAGCTATTGTCCTCCTTTATGACTAACAATATACCCCAAATGTTAAATATTTTAATTACAAAAGGATTCTCAGTATGATTAGAATGGAAAGATAAATCCAGTTAAAGTACTCAGGACATCAAAAATCCAGAAGACTCAGCATACTGATTTCCTAATTTGTGTGGTTAAGATCTTGAGGTTGACCAGGAATTGGGGCAAAGAGCAGGATGCAGGGGTGGGAATGCAGGAAACTGCATTTCTCCCTTAGAAATTAGGAATAAACAGGAAGAGTTAAAAAAAAAACCCACAACCCTTTGTTGGCACGTACTATATAGAATTAGAAATGTGCTCTTGCGTGAATGGTTAGCTTGATGAATCTTCGTACGGGGACCACATCCGTGGGACCTGCACCTTGAACCAGAAGCCGAGGACACCCGTGTGACTGTGCCATGTCTGTCTCCAGACCTGAAGGGGAAACAATTTTCCAACTTTTTTTTTTTTTGAGGCAGAGTCTCGCTTTGTAGTTCAGGCTGGCCCTGAGCTCACTATGTAGCCCAGGCAAGCCTGGAACTCAGCAATCCTCCTGTCTCTGCCTCCCAAGTGCTAGGATTACAGGCGTGAGCCACCACGCCCGGCACTGTGGTATGTGGTATTGATTGCTGGTGGGCGTGAGTCACCACACTCAGCACTATTGTATGTGGTTACCAGGATCGAACTCAGGACCTTGCGCTTGCAAGGCAGGTGCCGGAATTACTGAGCTAAATCTCCGGCCCCCAATTTTCAACTTTTAAAAGTTTGCCTCTGTGTGTGTTTTCCTTTATTTAACTTTAGTTAAGCAGATTCATAAGTTGCCACTTTTTTTTGTTGAACACTGCATTTGTGACATTCACCTCTTATTACTGTATGCAGTTAGAGACCATTTATTTTTGTTGCATGAATTTATCTGTTTCTCCTGAGAGTGGACATGTGCAAAAGCTCTGAGGCAGACAGTGCTTGGTATTCAGATGAAGCAGCCAAGAGGCTAGCATACTGCAACTCAGTGGTGAAGGTAAGAGTGGACAACCGAAGAGGTGAGAGGAGTCAAGAGACTGTAAGACACTCACTGGTAGGACATGGTCACACCTTTAGGTTCTAGTCTAAGTGAGACAGTAATCGTTGCAGGGTTCAGTGGAAAGGTATGATTTGACTTTCATTTTCCAGATATAGATTGTAAGAGGACAAAGAAGATGAAGACCACTTGGAAGCTTTTGCAAAAGTAATGTGCCTCCGGGATGGCAGCAGTCAAAGTGGGGAGATGTGCCTAGATTGGGCTTTGTTTTGAAGGTAGAATAAATGGCATTTGCTAAGGAGCTGGGTAGTAGAAGAGGTAAAGAAAAGAAAAGTCAAAGATAACCCCAAGATGTTGACTTCAACGACTAATAGGAGAGAGGGTTCCCCCTGCCTCAGCCCTTTTTTGAGATGCAGAAGGCCACAGCAGGCAAAGATTGGGCATGTGCGTGGCGAACTAGAAGTTCAGTTTCATCAGAGGCAATTTTGAAATCTCACCAAAACCTAAGTGGAGAAGCTGAGCAGACCATTGAGTCTCAGTCTGGAGTATGTGTGGGGAAAGGTCAAAGCTAATGATACACATTTGGGAGTGATCACAGGTAGGTGACGTTAAAGCCAGGGACTTGGATGAGGCCTTTTAAAGGGTAAGTACTGACAGGGCAATACTTCAGGGCTTCAGTCCTAGGCATGCCAAGGGTTAGAGGTTGAGGACTTGAAGATGAATAGCAAAGGAGACTGAAACGGCATGCCCAGTGTGGCAAGGGAGCTGAAGAAAAGTCAGGTTCCAAGAGCCAAATGAAGAATGCTGTAAGGAGGGAGATGTGTTAAATTAAATAAAGAAGAGGCCATACTCTGAGTTCCTAGGAACAAATCAAAACTAATTTAGGTTTTGTAACAAATAGCTGAATTTCAGTCAATCGCAAAGAGCCATGCTCCAACCAATTTCAGGCAGTCAACTGATCAAACCACGTCACATCAGGCAGGCATTGGGTATAGCCAATCAGGTGCCTTCTCTTGGCGACTTCCTGTTCACCTGTAAAAGCTTGATGCTCACAAGGCTGGATTCAGCCCTCTGAGCTGTGAGTCTTACTGGATTCATTCATAGATTCATGGATCATTTTTCCTCAATAAACTTTGAAGGTGTCAGAAGTTCTTTCAATAGAAGATTATTGATGAGTTTTTCCTCTTTTTATTAGTCTATGGTTTTGATACATAAGAATACATTATTGGTTGGCTTTAGCAGCATGAAGTCTTTTGAGATTCTGCCAGGAGCTTGGTAAATGAATGTGGCCTTGCATTTTCAGCCCTGCTGCGGACTTGGTTAGTAGCTCATTAAAGAATCAATCTTGCAAGGTGGTTCTGGACCTTCCTATCCAGATTTTACACTTTGAAAGCACAATCTTCCATCCTTGATATTGGGAGGATGGTTTCTACAAGTCTGAAAAATGGTCCAAGCTACCAACCTACAAATTATTTTGAAACTGGTTGAAGCACAGTATGCGTCTCAACCTCCTCTCATGACCTTGGTGATAAGGAAGGGGAAGGACAGGTCAAAGGGTTGGTTCCGTGATGTAGAATGATGCTTACACTTGGATAAAGTTGCTAGGAGAGTTTTGGTTATACTAGTGCAAACCCAACTCCATTGTGAATGGAGAGGTTTTCCTTTCCTTTTGACTTAATTGCCACAGGAAGACAAGGAATATTCTAAAAGCATACACTTCAGTCTATGAAACAATTCTTTCTCCAAATACTTATTTCCTTCATTGTCTCACTTAGAGAAGAAGCTGATCTAACATGGGCATTATGGTATTTTTCTAGTCTGTGCATCAAGGACTAAGGCTGACTAGAATGGATACATGTCTGGAGTTGGATCTACACTGGAACACCTGGGATGGGAAAAGCCACCCTCTAGAAAAGCGTTGATCTCCGTCTCCCTTCTCAAAGGCTTTTTAATCGCCTTGGTCCCATGTAGTAGCAATACCCAGCTTCAATTTGCAGATCTAGAAGCTCCAGCACCCACAATCCCACAATCCATCTCTAAGCCAGAAAAACGTGTTTTCTCAATGCTTGCCTTCTCGCATTTGTAACTCCTTTATTCTTCCCCATCAAATGCCTCAGCTTCCCCTGGGGGGGAGGGAGGGGGAGGGTTGAAATTCTGCCCTCCAGGAAGGCAGTACACTGAGTGTGGAGGGAACAGTCCCGAGTCTCAGTGCTGCGTCTGCCTTGTGGATGGCCTGAGGGACACACTTGAACTTTCCAAATGTCCTGGTCAGTGGTTTACACAGACACGGGAATACTAATGTAGGCTGAGCCTTCCTAAACTGAAAATGTGAAATCTAAAATGCTCCAAGATCGAAAACTTTTTAGTGCTGACACAATACCACAAATGGCAAATTCTGTGCCATAAAGCTTTTTTTATGTACAAAACTATTTAAAATGTACACAATTACCTTCAAACTGCCCATATATGGTGTATGAAATGTATCAATGGCTCTTGAGTTTAGACTTGAGTTTCATCCCCAGGATATCTCATTACATACATTCCATATATTCTCAAATAATTTTAAAAACAAAAGAGAAACCATAGGTTGTCACATCTGAAACATGCCTTGTGTCCAACAGAGTAGAGGTGCCTCCCCAGTGCCCTTCCTCCCCTTGCTGCTGTGTAGAATTGCAGCAGAGATGTGTACAGCCCCCTGAAGGACAGCCCGTTACCGGAGGGGAGAGCTCCAGCCTCTCCCTTCTCCCTGACATCTTCTCTAGCCTATGTAGGTCTCCCACCTCTGTCGCGGTGCATGTAGGGACCCATTCCTGGAGATCCCGGACAGACTGGGAAGAGGGAGTGGCCAATGGTTCTGGAGGTTGCTTTCTTGAATATAGAAGAATGGTGCCCCCGTGCCGTGTCCCAGGTCTCAAAGGCCCAGTGATGTTCATGGGGTTATGGTGGAAGTGGTTAGAGTGAAAGGAGGCAATGTGTGTGCATGTAGTATTTTCCTAAACAGTACGTTATGATACCAATGTCATCTTTCTCTCCCCCTCCCTGTGCACACTTTCCAGGCTGAAGCCCAGGTCTGGTTAGCTTGCTGGCTTCTTTCCAACCAGAGCTCACTCTTGTTTGGCTGCAGGAAACTGCTTTCATTCTGATCTCTTTGACAGAGTGGGGTGTATCCAGTCCATGGATTCTTCACGTACAGGGGACAGGGCTCGTGTGGGGGAAGCAAGGACGAGATGGGGTGGTGAGTTGTTAGACTAGCCTGACATCTTGCAAAATTAATTGTCTGAAATATTATTCAGGCTTTAAAAAGGGACACTGGTACACTCTCCAACACTGAGGTACCTTGAGTAGAGACTGCAAATGAGACAAAACCATCACAAGAAAGACAAATAGTATATGATTCCACTTATTGAGAGACCTGGAATGGTCAAATTCGTAGGGACAGAGAGCAGAATGGGTGTGGTTGGAACCTGGACCGTGAGACAATGAGGAGTCAGTGTTGGGTTCAGAGTTCAGTTGGGGAAGATGAAAAGGTCTTGGAGATGGAAGGTGGAGCCAGCTGGAAGTTAGTGTGAATGTACTTAAAGGCACTACGCTGGACATTTAGAATGGCTGAGATGGTGCATTTTAAGGTAAGGGTGTTTTACCATAATTTTAAAAAGTGGAAAACAGTGGTCTGCCTTCCTTGAGTGTAATATAATGTTGTTTACAATGTTGCAGAAAACTTGTAGCAAATGTACACTGCTTGCCACAGGGTAGGTACAGGCTTAGGTAGTGGTTAGTTCTGGAGAGTTGTGGAGGAGGTAGAGAAAGAAAGGGGGATGTGAGGCACATGTTGTATATCTTGCATTTTGTTTTTATTTTTTCTTTTTTAAAAGAGGTCTGTGGGAACCATGCTAAAGCACTTCTTTTTGTTTAACCAGTGCAGTGGGTACATGGATGTCTGTGACTTTTTTTTTTTTTTTTTTGCAGTACTAGGTATTGAACTCGGGCTCTTGTGCTTCCAAGGTAGGTGTGGTACCACTTGAGCTAAATCCCCAGCCCACTGTGGCATTTTTTTCTTTTTTTTTTTTTGAGACAGGGTCTCGCTTTGTAGTTCAGGCGGCTCTGAGCTCACTATGTAGCCTAGGCAAGCTTTAAACTCAGCAATCCTCCTGTCTCTGCCTCAAGAGTACTGGGATTACAGGCGTGAGTCACCACGTCCGGCACTGTGGTATGTGGTACTGATGGCTGGTGGTGTGAGTCTCCATGCCCAGCATTGTATGTGGTTACCAGGGATGGATCCAACTCAGGACCTTGCGCTTGTGAGGCAGGTGCCAGAACCACTGAGCTAACCCTCTGGCCCGACATTTTAAATACATATTGAAGTATTTTGTAACTTAAAAGAGAAAGTATAAGCAGTGAGAGAAACTAGAACCCAGTGGATTCTGTTCAACATTCTTGCCTTGTCTGTCCTTCCAAATCCTCTTATTTTTAAATAAGAAACCTCAAATCTCTTTCAAATCTCCTACATTTTTATGGTGCAAATGTCTTTCTTCTGCTAAGGAAAAAATTCTAGTTCTTCACATCTCATCCTTTATGTTCTGTCTTTTTGTAGCATTGTAGTTGATCCAACAAGAGCAAATGATATTATCAGCTGTCTAAGAGCTTGAAATGCCCTTTGATCCTCAGAAAATTTGGCTGTTTTCCAGTTTCCCCAGCATTTGCTCCGCACTGAGGTATTTTTTTTGAGACAGGATCTTGCTTTGTAGTTCAGCTGGCCCTGAGCTCACTATCTAGCCCAGGCAAGCCTCAAACTCAGCAATCCTCCTGCCTCTGCCTCTCAAGTGCTGGGATTACAGGTATGAGCCACCACACCTGGCATTGTGGTATGTGGTACTGATTGCTGGTTGTGGTATTGTTGTATGTGGTTACCAGGGATTGAACCAGGGACCTTGAGCTTGCTAGGCAGGTGCCGGAACCACTGAGCTAAATCTCTGGCCCTGAGATGCTTTTATAGTTGGCTCATTGAGGGCAGGATAGATGCTCAGACATGTTTGTATTTCCCACTCAAGGCTTTATATTTCTGTATTCTTGGCAGGTGTTTAATGACTCAAGATATCCACATGAGCGAATCTAATTCTGGCCTCATTAACTAAGACTACTAACCTAATTCTCCAAAGAAGTCCCTCCTGACCTAGAATACCCAGCTGTGGTTTCTGAGGAGCTAATGGTATTAGCAGCTAATGTCAACTCCATGCAAACCAGAGTAAACTGAGTCAAGTGAGTTCAGGACCTAAAGTACAATTCTGGGAGAGAGCTGACTTGTTGTTCAGAACAAATGACACTTGGGCACTGCTTGGATGTGGGTGTGATAAGTAGCTGATAGATGTGGATCCATTCTTGAATCACTGACTCAACGGGCGTTTTCCTAATGCTGAACTAGGAAAGAAATTTCAGCCAGGAGAATTAGCATGGTTCAAGGATATTGTAGACACCTGAAAAAAGCACTCAGTGGTTAATTGAGGCCTGACAACTTCCAGGCCAAAAATGGTGGATGGGTTTGGATTCACTGATCCTGGGACACAAGCACTGGACTTTGCACTATTGTTTTCCCAGCTCATCAGCCTGGCTCAGCAACCCAATGTTTCCTGGTAAGACTGAACCTGGTGATTAACTTGAGTGGCACCAGTAATTCGTCCTTCCTATATACCAGATATTGTTCTAAGATGTTCATTCACTAATGTGCTTACTCTTCACACTCTAAAATAGTGAGATTCTTATTCCTACTTTACAGATGAGAAAACTAAGTCCCAGAGAGATAAAGTGACTCATCCAAGGTGAAAATGAGGAGACAGAATTTATGGGCAATTTCTCTGGCCCCAGAGTATAAAGTTCTCACATAGAGAAATATACAATCTCTAAGAGAGAACAGATATACAAAGAAATTATTTCAATACCGTAAAGAATGGAAATACAGCCAGCTCATAACAAAGATGGATGATCACAAGATGCTTCAGTTCTGCCTCTTGGTCTGTAGCACTGGTCCCATGAGACTGTCCACTTTCTGAAGATTCTTCATGCTGTGTGTATGATTTCTGCATTTTTCTCTTTGTGTGTTGTGTTATAACACAATTGACATTTGCAAAATGTAGAAGTGTAACAAATTAAAAGGAAGTGCAATGCAGTGAATGCTCAGAGAAGACAGCAAAGGATCAGTTTGGACTTGAGCCCCAGGGACCAAAGCCTCCCATCCTGCCCCAGTGTCCAGATGAGCCATGGGCTTCTCCCCCCACCCTGCAACCTCAACTTGCCAGCTTCTGTCTTCCAAAGCCAGAGAACACTTCTCCTGTGGCATCTTCAGCTGAAGTCTCCCCAGGTATGTTTCCCCCCAATAGAGAATGAAGCTTTTCCTTGGGAACATTCTCAGTGGATTTCCTTTCCTCTAGAATCGGAGTTGACTTGATACTGTGATGGTCAGGTAGGATCTACCCACAAAGGACACCAGACCGCATAAAGCAACCTTCACTTTGCAAAGGGCAGAGGTTGTTGGGGATAAACCTTCTGGCTGAGCAAATAGCCAAGGGAACCCTGAGGCTATTTCAGCAAAAACCCATTTTACATGTCTTTAACTATATTGAGTACAACACAGCACAAAATTCCATGGGGCAGGGCAGACATTTCTTAGACTAGAAAGACAGACATGAAGGAATGAACTAGAGTTTCCCCTTGTTTTCTCTGACAGCATAATTTTTATGGTTCAGCACAAACAGATTGAGAGTTTTATTGGAAACAGTTTCCTTTTTTCAGAGGTGATATGTTTACTAAACATATAAATACAACTTTAAAAGCTTACTCTGAGCTGGGACATGCTTAAGGCTGTTAGAACTTGACAACCAGTTTCCCCACCTCCAGTCCCCCTCAGGACTTCTGTGTTAGTGTGTCTGACAGCCTGCGGTCCCAACCACACATTAGCTTAAAATACAAGATGAAATGATATGATACTGTAGCTAAGCATTCTGGGAAGTCTAACGCCTTAGATAAGACTTGCATGCTTGGCTGTACTTATTTTTAGAAGCAAATGTGCCTGGAAATTAATTTGTTAACTGTGTTGAAATGTCAGTCCATTTGCCAGTGTTTTAAGTTTTTCTATCCTTTGACTATCTTTCCAAACTGATTCTACTGCAGGTAGAAATTACGGAATTCCAAAGAAAAATATTTTAAAATAACAAAATATTTAAAAATCTCTATTTTTTTGATGAACAATGAAAAAGAAAGCATGAGATAGTCACACATGCCTTATTTTTCAAGTTGACTAGGAAGAAAATTCTGGGCTACTCTGTCAATAAATCTTTGTGGGCAGGACAACTTGCAACCATTGTAAAGACTTTCTATTGGTCTACTTCATCTTTTCTTCCTCCAAATAGTTGACATGCTTCCTCTTCCACTAGTACCTTTCTTACTGTCAGAAAGTTTACGGAGCTCCTTTATACTACAGTGTCAATGTCTGATATCGCCTGTAGAGTTTCTCACTTAAAGATACTGGTACACAGGAATGAGAGGCTAAGACCAAAGATGTGTAGTGAACGGGTGGGATGGGCAGCCTCCAAAGCTCACCCCAGAAATATCCACTGTGCACGTAAGTATCTGGCTGAATGACATGTGCAGACAAGGCTAGCACACAGACACCCTGCCTGGGATGCCGGGTGTCGGTTGTCCAGAGACCCTCAGAGAGGCAAGTCCAGCAGGCCTGGGGGCAGCTCCTGGGGCCCAGAGGCTCTGGGCAGCCTCAGGCCCAGGGAAGTTTCGTGGAGGCTGCTCTGTGCTCTTCGGAACCTGCTTCTCTCTGCATTCCAGGCGGGCAGCCGTGTAACTGCTCGCGACCATGACAGACACAGCCATGCAGAGGGCGAAGGAAGTCCAGGCAAGGCTGCCAACAAAAAAGCACAGTGAGGGAAACACCAGGCTGTGCTGCCAGGGAATCCTGAGGGGTAGGTCAGTGGAAACCACCTCCCCGTTCTACCCAAGTTCAGCCTTCAGGTTTTACCTGAAGTTCACTCACAGTCCCATGACCCAGCCAGTCTGTTTTCCAGATCAGCAGTGAAGAATATGGATTCTGGAGTCATTGTGTGGATTTGCGCCAATAGCCCACCCCTTGGTGCTGGTTAATTTACCTGTTTATACCAGATTTTTCATCTGCAAAATGGGGACACTATCAGCTCTGTCACACAGGTGGAATTCCTGTCATACAGGAATTCAACAGGCCAAGGTTGTGGAAGATTTAACATGGCATCTGCTACATGTCATTGTTCCTTGTCTTTACTCTCTTTTGGGACACAGGGTTAAACATTACTGTTCTTACATCCCCATCTAGGCTGGAAGCCAGTTGCCATCTGAGATGATGGTCTACTCTTTCTCTGATGCAAGGAACCCAGCACTGAGTTGATATGGTGATTAGCATCTACTTGATACCAAGGAGCTTTTAAATGTTTGATTATTATGAGATAAAGAGAACATCTGTGTGGTGTCATCTGTGTAGTGGTCAAGGAGCCATTGTGGAGAAGACCACCAATGTGTAGAGCTAAACAGACACACTTTTGGATGAATAATAACAATCATTAAACCGGGTATGGTGGTGTACACCTGTAATCCCAGCACTTGAGAGGATGAGGCAGGAGGATTCCTGGGAGTTTAAGGCCAGCCTAAAACAGACACTGAGATCCTATCTTGAAGAAACAAGACAAAACAAAAGAAAACAAAACAAAACAAATAATATTGTTGTAATTCAGATCTGGATTACCTAAAATAACATCAAAGCCACCCCCCAGAAGTAAGTAATGAAGGGAAAGAAAAAATTGTGATGGTAAAAAAAAAAGGGGGAAACAAAGCTTATGTATATAAGGGGTGGGGCGGTTGTAGGGTAGGTAGGAAAATGGGGAAAAAATCACACCTCCCCACTGGGGACACTAACATGACCTCGTTTTATAGATGACAAAACAAAAATAAAAGTTAATCAACTTGTCCACAATCATCATTTAGAATGTGGGACATTAGGATCTGGCTCCAGACCCCATGACTGCAGAGACACCAGGCCCCTCTCTGGGCTCTGCTGCTTCCTCATGCTCGGTCGGCCAGGGATAGTCCCTGGCTTTCTTTAGCGTGTTCGCAGTTCAGAGTTGAATGGGGATAGGAATAGGACAATAGCTGAAGGTAAACCCTGACAGAAAGAGAATATCACTGGGGGGAGAAGTCCCAGCTCTCCACAGGGGATCCTGTGTCCTGTGCTGCTGGATAAAATTTAGAATAAGAGAAGTGGAATTTCACTAGGTGTCTTATGGTCCCATCAGGCACATTTGCTGCTACAGCTCCCAAATTGTGATAAAATGCTTCAGAGGGCTCAAAACACAAGGGAGAGGGACTTTTGGATTTAAGAGAAGGTTGACTTCAGGAGGCTGTTCCTGGCCTCTGTTCCCAAGGAAATGAGAACCCTGGTGCACTAGTGTGAACACGTGGGTGAAGGAAACTGGAGAGGAGATGTGAGAAGTTGGAAGGCAGTTGGCAGTGGCATGACTAATACCTAGGGGAAGATGATACACATAAAACACCTAAGAACAGACCTCTCACAAGATAAGAAGGAAGTCTTTTGGATTAGTCCAACTAAATCTTTGAGAAGTTTGGCAGTTTGAAACATGCATACACACACACACACACACACATGCATAAAAACACACACACACACACGCATCCGGGCACTGGCTAAGCATATATAGATGGTTGGCCCCTAGGTGTCCCCCGTATCACAAACACTATCCCCTGGCTCCCCTCCCTTAAGACAGAAAAGGTTTACTCTCTGGAGAAGGTAAGCATGAGCAAATCCTCCAAATTCAGAGACAGCTAGTCCAGGGAAAGGCAAGGAAAAACCTAGTCTGAAAACAGAAAGTTCATGAAATTTACATTTGGAGTGGTAAGCTTCTTGGCCTCTTTCAATTTTTTTAAATTAAAAAAAAATTTTTTTGAGACAGGCACTTGCTTTATAGTTCAGGCTGGCCCTGAGCTCACTACGTAGCTCAGGCTCGCTTCAAACCCACAGCAATCCTCTTATCTCTGCCTCCTGAGTGCTGGGATTATAGGCATGAGCCACCATACCTGGCATTGTGGTGTGTGGTACTGGGTATTGAACTTGGGACTTTGTGCTTGTGAGGCAGACGCCAGAACCACTGAGCTAAATTCCTGGCCCCCAGTCCCTTTCTTATGGTTGACTTCAGACATTAGCTGGGAACCCAAGCTGTCCCCACTTCCAGCAAATCTGGGAGAGACTGAGTGGTTGCAGAGGAAACCTTCACGAATTGACATATGTGTGCTTTTTTTTTTTTTTTTTTTTGAGACAGGGTCTCGCTTTGTAGTTCAGGCTGGCCCTGAGCTCACTATGGAGCCCAGGCAAGCCGCTGCAAACTCAGCAATCCTCCTGTCTCTGCCTTCCAAGTGCTGGGATTATAGGCGTGAGCCACTACGCCTGGCATTGTGGTATGTGGTATTGATTGCTGGTGGGCGTGAGTCACCATGCCCAGCATTCTATGTGGTTACCCGGATCAAACTCAGGACCTTGCGCTTGGGGGGCAGGCGCCGGAACCATTGCACTAAATCTCTGGCCCAACATATGTGTGCTTTTGGGGGTGTACTTCTTAAATAAAACTGCAGGCCCTATACCCTCACATTCAAAAAGAGCTGATCAGTAAGTAATTTCCAACTTTACTCAAGAATTTCCAGTTATCTTTAAATATGACTTGACAATCAAGGGCACCAATAGCTAGAGGAGAGGCTCACCCAGAACAGAAAATAATAGAGAATTTTAAAAAGTTAACAAGAGAAACTAAAACAGCAACAAAAAGAAAACTTTAGTCAGTATCTTTAGAGGCATGTGAAAATGCTTCATCCACAAAGCAAGCTCAGAATACTGTAAACAAAGAACAACTAAAACACACGGAAGAGCTTTTAGGATTTAAGATTCTAAAAAATTCAACTGAAAGGTTAGAAGACAAGCAGAGGAAATCTTTCAGAAAGCATAACAAAGGAGAAAGAGATACAAAATATAAGGAAAGCAATAAGACATTTCAATAATTAACCAAAGAGACCCACTATCTAACTAACAATAACTCTCTCTAAAAAAGATCAGAATATTGAGAGGAAATAATCATAGAAATAATACAAGAAAAATATCCAGAGCATAGGAAGGCAGAATGAATATAATGTGAAGAAAATCCCCACCAAAGAACATCATTCTGACATTTCAGAAGGAAAGAACAAATCACCAACAGAAACACATGGATCAATGGTATTGGAACTTTTTTTTTGAGACAGGGTCTCACTTTGTAGTTCAGGCTTGCCCTGAGCTCACTATGTAGCCCAGGCTAGCCTTGAACTCAGGGCAATCTTCCTGCCACTGACTCCTGAGGACTGGGATTACAGGCATGAGTCACCATGCCCAGTTAGTATTGTACTTCTGATAGTAAAAATAAAAGCTAGAAGAAAATAGAGCAAAGATTCCAAAGAGAAATGATTTTCAACAAAGAATTCTGCACCTTGCCAAATGATTAAACATGGAGCATTGAATAAATGCATTTCCAGCTATGTGAGAACTAGAATAATTGTTTTCTCACTTTCTTGGAGTCTGTTGGAAGATGTGTTCCCACAAAGTGTGGTAATAAGTTAAGGGGCCTAATGTTACTGAACAATGATGTCTCCATTTCTTGGGGACTTCACTGTGGCCTAAATATTTTATAAACACAATCTCTTTAAATCCCTATGAAGACCTTTGAGGCAGGTATCTTTCCTCTACAGATGTGGCAGCTGGGCTGCAGAAAGTAACATAACTTACTATGAGTCACAAGTTTAGCGGTTGTCAGCACAATGACCATCACCAGTTGTCTTCTGAAAACCTATGTGTGTCTCTGCTGGTTGACCAGGATTTGAGTCCCATGAATGAGTAACTTACCAGTAGGACCAGCCATAGTCCCAGGTTTGAGGCTTCCAATCTTCTGGGCCCAGGTTCACAGTGATTTGAAAAATAGTTGCATACATCATGTGAGCCACCATGCCTAGGAGCCCTGCACAAGGAAAGCTTTGTGAGCCACACTTAAGAGTGAGCAGCTCAGTGGAAGACTTTCTCCACCTCGCACAAGTAGATGTTAGTTCTCTAGCCTCCATAAGGTCCTTAGCATATATCTGTACTGAGCTACCCTTAAATAATTCACCTGGCACTTTGTCCCAGCAGTTGAAACTGAACAGACAGCTAGAAAGAGGTTTAATTACAATTTGGGAGAATTTTGGTGGGTAACACATTCTGATAGGTAATTTAGAGAGCTAAGTAACTAACCCAGGGCCACACAACCATTAAGAAGCAGAGATCTGAACCTGGACATCTTCCTCCATAGACTCAGGCTGCAACCATTTCACTAAGAGAGGAAAATTCTGTTCCCAGAGACAGCACATCTTCCCTAGTTGTGACAAAGATATACTGAATGAATTTTACTCTCCATCTACGGATATTCACTTTCTTTTCCTCAGTCACCTAAAGCAGCATTACTTCCACCCTGTGGTATTAATTCTGTGACTCTCCAGGGGATGCTGTCTGGTTGAATTGACCTTTGAGAGGAAGAAGCCAGGCTATTCTTTGTCAGTGGGTGCATCAGCCCAAAGCTTTGCATTCCCTGTGGGGCAGGCAGAGGTCAATCTGCATGTTCTAGCTATGTTGCTGGAAAGTACCTGCAAGCACCATAAGGATGGCTACTGAGGCATCCACCTTGAGCCAGCTGAGCCCAGAGATGTGATGAGGCACCGTAGAACCCAGCAGGATGGCACTCATCAGCATGAGAAAGCTATCCAGGACTTGAGCCCCAATGGAGAGCCACAGCACACCTGCCAAAGCAAAGAAATGTTGGGCATTTTAAATTCAGAAGCACTGGAAGGTTTAAACCTTTTATTTAGTTTATGTCTGAAATAATGTGTTTGCTCTTACTATAACTAAGTAGCCCATTTGGGTAGTTTATAAAGAAAAAGGGTTGATTTAGCTTATAATTTTGCATGATGAATGTCCAAACAGCATAACCCTCGTTCTTGCGAAGCCACCCTCCAATGCATTGCATCATTGTGGGTGATACCATAATCCCTTATATATGAGAGGTGAGAGTCCTAACCATTAGTCCGAATCCTAACCATTAGACCACCAGGGAGCAGCCCTTATATATGAGAGGAAGAGACATACAACAATACAGGGAGCCAGAGAAAGATGGGGGAGGGCTGGGCTTGCAACCTGTATAAGAACTCTCATAAAAACTAATTCAGAGTCACATGAGAACTACACTGATCCTTCCTGAGTGCAGTGCCCAGATGACCTTAACACATCCTGGCAATCAGCACCTCTTACAGGTTCTTTATCACTTTGATCTCAGTATCATCACACAGGGGACCAAACTTCTAACACATGAACTCCTGGCATATGAACTCAGACCGTATGGAACCATAGTGACCTGTATAAAAAAAAATCATGAAAAGCCTTGGAGTAAAAGTCACAGATGCCAATCTTGGGAGATTGGCAAATGAAAGGAGCTTCTAATGTCTGAAGGTAACATTTGCACAGATTGGCCATAGTTGAAATGGAGAAAAATTAAGCAAAATTATAATGTGAGGACATGAGAAACTCTGGGGAGCTCCACTCCCCAGTTTAAAAGGTTATGTGATGTTGATTCCATAGGAAAATACTGTCTCCATTTTTTAAAGAGGATTCACAGACTTAAAGGGAAGACGGACCTGAAAGTTGAAGGTCCCCGTTTAAAAGCACCAAACCCCTCTCTGTTTCTGTACAAGCTGCTTGTGCCTTGTCCAATGGGATCACACCTGTGGTTTTCAGTAACTGCAGTGGACATAGAGTGGAATGAGTAAAAGGAGGGGAAAGGAAACTTATTATATAAAAACCCTATGATGAGTCAGGTTAGAAGAAGAGACATAACAATGAGTGCAGCAAATGTGATCTACTTTATGCTTCTGAAAACCTTGATTCCAGCTGGGATATAGTTCTTTTACAACTTTAATAAGTGACACAAAGCAGATAAATTAGGTGATTAGATCCTGGTGGAGTTAACCCCATTGGTGTAAGCAGATCTAGTCTGTGATGGTTCATATCTGAATGTCTCCCCAAAGGCTCATGCACCCAGAAGGGGACATTTGAGAGGTGACTGACTCATGAGGGCGCTATGTAGATGTGATTCTAGGGGGTGGGGCCTGGTTGGGAAGGGGAGGGCATATCCCCCTCCCTGGGGCCTCCTTTCACATTCTACTTCCCAGCTGCTATAGTGCGAATAGCTTTCCCAGCACAGGCCCTTCCATGGTGACATTCTGCCTTGGAGCTGGCCAGCTAAGGACTAAAAACATAAAACAAAATAAAACTTGCTTTTAACTTATGGGTATCAATATTGTGCTTTAGTTATGTGGGAGTGTCTAAGACACAGTCTTTTCCTGTTTCTGACATTCACCTCACTTGAATAACTTAAAATTGGCCATCGGGGACTATTTTCACCATAGCAAATAGGAGACACTACCAGCGAGGTCTCCCCTCCCCCATGCAAAGTAAAGTGTTTAACACTTTGTGCACATGAAGACGGCTTGTGCTCTAGCTTTTGGACTTGGCTTCACTGCAAAACAACAAATAATTGTTTCAACTCCCCCCAATGAATAATCAAGTAAAATGATAAAAAATTGAAAGTAAGGGATTTACCTTGTTCCTCGACTGGTATTATACTCTGAAAACTCTTACACTGTTCACCTAAAAGATAGAGATATTGCAGCCATCAGTAGGATTCAATGTGACCCTAAGGGAGAAAATGGTGTTTTCAGCTCCTTAACTGCATTGTAGTTCATTTTGAATAAGGAAAGGAATATGTGAAGACTACATTCATTCTTGCAGACTTGTGGTTCTTCTCTGTGGAGTTTGATACATCTGCCTTATGAGGTTCCTTGTTATGCTTCTGATAAAGATGTCCTCAATGTCCTCTGTTCAGAGGCGAGGTTTTGGAAGGTGATTAGATCCTGGTGGAGCTAACCGCATCAGTGTGTTTGCCCATTGATGAATTTATTGCAGAATGTGTTGTTAGAAAGTGGGTTCAGTTAGACGTGAGGTCATTATGGGTAGAGCCTGCAAGGGTATCCTCTTGTCCTTAGCCATTTTCTTTTTTGAATATTTTCTGCTTTCTGACTGCCATGAGGTGGGCAGCATTTTCTACTATGCCCTTCCACTGTGATGTTATTGTGTTCTCACATGCTTAATAAGGAAAGGAGCAACTGGGGATTTAGCTCAGTTGCACTGCCTTGTATCTACCTTGTTAAATGCAAGGTCCTGAGTTCAAACCCCATATTGGGAAAAAAAAAAAAAGAATGGAGTCAGCTGACACCATGAACTAAAACCTCTGGAACCATAAGCCAAAATTAATCTCCACTCTTTGAAGTTGTTTACCTCAACTATTTTGTTACAGTGACCAAAACTGACTGATACAATTAGAGTTGGTATATGAGTACTAGTCAGTGCATTGGGAACAGAAAAAAGTAGTTCACTGCTGAACTACTTGTAGTAGTTGGATTCTTAGCTTGTGAGATAGCATTCATTATGATATGAATCTCAAATATTTAGACAAAGGAAAAGTATCAAAATTTGTAAATTGTTGTGAACTAGTAATGATACAGAAACATGTCTGTTTGCCTTAGTTTGTAAGTAGCCCAGTGTCTTGCATTCCATCATGATTTCTTGACTGTGAAAGAAAAGGAGTTGGGGTGTGTGTGTGTGTGTGTGTGTGTGTGTGTATACATGCATGCTAGGTAAGAGTAAGATCTATGTGGGTGTGTTTGATTATTGATAAAGGCAAGTAAAAGTATTTGTATTTTGGAGTTTTGGAGGCCAGGTTCAAACTAGTTGGTAGAAACAAGAATTGAAAATGGAGTTTTCCTACTTGAGACTCAGTATCTTTTCCTATATAACCACCTACTATCTCTACTTACTGCATGGAGGGGGTGTATTAGACTATTTTCTTTCACAATAATAAAATCCAGGAGACTGTGTATTTTCTAAAGAAAAAAGGCTTATTTAACTTACAAATCAAGAGCACAGTGTTGGTTTCTGCTCAGCTCTGTGATGAAGATATTCCAGCTGTTTTAACTTCATGGT
>PVIC010017099.1:0-33181 GCA_004025085.1 Thryonomys swinderianus
GGGCAGGTGAATTTTTGGGCACATTTAAACTTTCGTATGTTTTCATTCCTGAGTTCTTACTCTGTCCAGGATCCTTGTTTCTGGTTGCTGGCCAACAGACACACGTATGTCCTGTCTGTAAAGTCACAAGCCCTTCTTAATGACTAAAATCCTATAGAAGTTGGCCTCTTCATTGTGCATTGTACTGTTGCAATTCCCAACTGCCCTAATAGCTTAATTAAAACTGGAGTAATTTAAATCATTGCAAGGATGTTTCCATGATTCCGTGTTTTAATTGCATTTAGATGATGAATACTTGATGCTGTGTATGTGTTAGATAAATAGGAGTGTGTATCCTATTCCCCCAAATACAGTTTACCAGGATTTAAGCCGGGAAAGCCTTGATTAAAAAAATTAGGAAATTAGACACAAGTGAATTTGTCCAAGGGGCAAATTCAAGGACATCACGCTAAATACCTTTATGGGAAAAAGAAAAAAAAAAAAGCCATGCTGAAGAAAAGATTAAAAATTGAACAGGCCCCGGAGTTTTCATCAGGAAATGATCTAGTTTTAGAATCTCCATTATTTTTTAAGCTACTTTGGGGGCTATTTTAGAAATAGCCTTAGCTTCTGTGTAATGATCCTCTAAGTAAAGCACTGACTAGAATCTGTTTTTCTGTCATGGGATCTCTTCACCAAATCAGCCCATTAAAGTCTTACGTAATCCCGAGGAGCAGTACTCGGCATCCTTTAGCGCGGGATGGGCCGAGAGGAGTGGATGTCCTCGCGGTGCCTCCGTTCTCCTCACCCCCAGTAGCCTGCGCTGCTGGTGACATCAGAGGGCCGTGCCAGAGGCAGCAGCCGCTCGGCATTGTTCCGCAGTCACGGAAACGACTGTCTACACAGTATCCAGACATGGGAGCCCTGGGAAGGGGACCTTAGAGGTCAACACATGCAGCTCCTCCTGCTGAGGAAGCCGAGGTCCACTAGGGCAGAGCTGGCTGAGCGCACGGTGCTGCACAGCACGCGAGAGCAAAGACGAAAATTCATACACACACTCCCACATTCTCCCAGGGTGAGCTTTAGCAGGGGGAGGAGGAGCTCTGGACGAGGACCCAGCCCCATCCTCCAGAAAGCAACCCTTGCTAAAGCCTTCCGAGGACATTTCTCAGACCCAGGGCTCAAGGCTGGAGGGCTGAGGCAGCTCATTCATCTTAAGCCTCTAGTTGTCCATAATGTGTTATGTGCAGAGAGGAAGGAGTAACCTTTGCCTCCTTCGGCACTGTCTGGGGCACAGAGGACCCGGGTTTTATTCATATACATTTACACTGCTGACTCGGAGCTGGGCCGGGGGTTCTTCTGCCATCCACATATGCCCACCAAACATGGAGCACCCGCGTGGGGAGTGCAGTCCTTAACTGCCAGCAGCCACAGGAGAACATTTCCATTTCTGTCAGTAAATACATACAGTTGTCCATTTATAATGAAATATTTGGCCCCAAACACCCCTAATCTATCCTCGGATCACCTCAACTCTTCAGGCTTGATTAAAAAGGCCAAACGGCTTTGTCTTTGGGCCCCTGCTGCATTTTGCTTCTCCTGGCTCACAAATCTCTACCCCCTCACTCCCTGGGGCACAGCATTTGTCAGTACCGGAGACATGCACGGCTGTATAATGTTGGGGGGGGGGCGGCTGTCCCATGCACAGCATGATGCTTGTCTGCAGTGCTGGCCTCTCCTCGCCAGATGCCAGCGGCATCCCCCCTCGGTCATGGGCACCGCAAGTGTTTGCAGAGGCTGCCCACTTCCCCCGACCTCCCGTGGGAACGAGGGCTCTAGTTTGCTGGTTCTGTGGGAAGGGGCTGGCTGGATGACCCATGGCATCTACCTCACCCCAAGCATTGCTGGCCGCAGCTCCTGGGCCCCCCTTGCAGCAATCTGTAGCAACTGCAGACACCCTAGGCATGTCAGAGTTTAGCCCAGCTTCTTGGCTAGTGTCTGTGGCCACTGCATGATCAGTGGTGTACCAAGAATTGCTTCAATTGGGGTTGCCCTGTCATGGACAAGAAGAATCTTTGTAGGCTTAAAGACTACTGGGAGAACTGGAGAACTTCTCAAGAGATCCTTCTTTCTTCTCGCATCTGTGGCTCAAATCACAGTTTTATGCCAATTGTAACTGAGCCCTGCCTCTCCGTCTGCACTGAGGAGGACATCTTCGTACTTCTGTAGGAGCCTGGCTCTTGGTCTTCAGGCTGACCTGCTTTTTGATGGTAACTTAGTTTACTCCCAGGTAGACTGGGGATACATCTTTCGAAAGCAAGATTTTTTAAAACATCCCTACTCAATATTATGGGCTGTAGATGTGACAAATACTGGTACGGACTAAAGTCCTAGTTTGTCGAAGCAGTGCTGATTTTCTCCCCAGAAAAAAATTGTCATTTCCTCCCGAGCTAACTCTTTTGGTGAGAACACGGAGTTCACAAACCAATACAGCTAGAGAAGAGTGTGTGGGAACAGGAAGAGAGTGGGAGAAACATTTTGCAATTAATTAAAATAAGAATATCAGTGCCTCTCCTTTTTTGATACAAAAACAAAAATCAGTGCATATGTACACGTTGAAACTCCCATCTTCTGGACCATTTCCCAGCAGTCAAGAAGTATTATTTTATGAGGATTTTAAAAAGTCTGTGTGAGGCTTAGCCCCTCAGAGCAGTTGATAGGTTAGCAGGTATGTAGATGAGAAAAATATCAGCAGGCGAATCTTCTGTTTCTCTCTTTAATTTCCTCCTTTACATGCTGAATCAGAGCTTCAGTGCTTGCAGGGAGATTTTAGAGGCAATTCCAAGTGAGTGTAGTGAATAAATGGTAGGATAGAGGAACTCCTACTGATAAAAAAAAAGTGAGAGAGGAAAAAAAAATCTTCTTGCTAAGACAGCTCAATCAGTTTGCATAGCTGAGCACTTCCCCAGGGACAGGACTCTTAGCAGGGTAACAAGGATGTTGGTAAGGGGTTACAGAGCCTGTGCCTGGAGGGTACTTCCTGCAGCTGTTAGATGGTGATTTCTCCAAAAGGAGGTATCTGAACCTCATCCTCACTGGCTTCCTCCCCTAGCTCCTGCCTTAGGACTGTTCTGGTGTTGTTAGATTAGATTCAAATTATTGAATTATAGATAATAGTATGTTTATAGTAAATGCAGGCAGTAACTGTGAAGTTTGAGGGATGTTGACAGATGTAAATATGAGAAATATTCCAGAAAAAGAGGAAGTTTTCTTTCAATGCAGGAATTTTAAATCTCAGCACCATGGAGACATTCCATTTCATAGGATGTAAAACCCTTTGAAATCAAAACACTCATTTTCCTAAACCTGGTTCCTATCTTTCATCCAATTTTCTGAGGGATCCATAATGGGTCAGAAGTTAGGAACAACCACCACAGAGGCAGTCATAAAGGTCCTGTTTTCTCTTCTGCCTGGACGTGTGTAGTGGGGTGCTTAAATTTTCTGAGACCAAAGGGTTCAATTGGTTCTTCTCTAGGAGGTGGTTTTCAAGGTGAGCAATTTGGGGTCAAAAATGTCCGCAGGCTCCATTCATTGTTGTGGTTGGTTTAGGTCCTTATAAAACATTGCTTTGTGGAAATTCAATGCTGACTTCATCCCCAGCTATGTATAACTTCCAGGTCTGAATTCACTGTTTCAAAATAATGAGAGGTGTGGACAGGTGAACCTAAGAATGATAAGTTTTCGGGCTTGGGTTTTATCCTCTTCAGAACTTGAGACCTGATAGAATGGTAATGACTCTGTAAATTGTTCCCAAATTAAGTACATCTACTTTCCTCTACTGTCCTCACCATTATTATTTACATCCTTTCAACTGTCATTTCCTTTGGAAAATGTGAAACTGTCCATCATTTTCCTTCTATAAAATGTTCACCTTTTAGAAAACTCTTAACACTGTTATCCTGCAGCCTTAGAAAGAACATATCCACATACATAAAGCTGACCAAGATTTAGAAATCAGAAGCTCAGTACATCAATCAAGAAATTTCCAACCCAGGACAGGTTTTTTGTTTTTTTTCCCTTCATCATCTTCTTCTAAGCTTTCTCCTTTCATTAAATCACAATGCAGGCAAAGTCAGGGGCTTGCTGTGCCTGTCAATGTGGCCTATAGATCAAATGAAAGCCTGTATTAATCATCTTGCTTGATTTTGGAGCCTATTAATTTTCCAAGAACAGTACCCCAATGACACAAGTCCTTTACTCTGTGATCTTATGCAGTGTCATTCCTTTCCTTCAGTTAGAGCAAACCCCGGCAAATGTTAGTTACATAAAACCATTTTAACGTAAATCTATGTCTCTTCACTGGCCAATTAGATGAAAATACATATCAAGAAAACTGCCTTTTGCTTCTATTTGCCTTAGGAATCTTTAAATATAGTTGGTATTTGGTATAGGCTTACTAACTAGAGATGTACTTGAGTTAATTTTTTTCCTTATTATAAGGAATTTTATGGAAAGTAGATCCATTCTCAAATCTGAGATCCACCTCTGTTTTGGTCATGGAAAAATTGTTAATGTTCATTAGCACCTTGGAATCATGGAAAGAATATGCTGCTGACAATAAAGTCCTTGAGCAAAGTCTATACATGGTAGATACTCAGTAAGTGTTATTCAGTAAATCAGTGTAGTTAAAGGTGGGGCATCCCCTGCATCCCTATAAAGGAGAATATGTGGGATGCAGGAAACGTGTCCTGGGAAAGCCTAAATATTTTCTGATTAGAGCCATGGTATAGGAAGATCGATATTGATCTTTCTGTTAAGTTTTATTTCTGGATAGTGTATTGTCAGTATATTCTTTGGTAATGGAATTTACATTCTTGACTTGACTCCAGATAATAATATCATTAAATTAAACATTGAATTGTGTGGAGTTAGAAAATATGAGTCCAATGTTTGTTCATTATAAGATTAATAGAGTTCTTAGGTTATAAACAGAACTAAACAAGGACTGGAAAAAAAAGGATCAGAGGTTTTCAACTAGAACTTAAAGTTCTCTGCATATGATACTATGTGGTGTCGATTTATGAAAAGAAGAATCAGTTTCCCTTACAGAGTTATCTATGCAACAACAAAAACAATAAAAATAGCTTTGGCTTCACTGAAAGGTTTTTTTTCTTTTTTGAGGCAATCAAATGTAGGAAAGACAAAATTAATCTAATGCACCTGGTTTTTATTTCAACTTTTCTCTGCCTCTTCATTTACTGTTATGTTTAATGTTAGGTTCTATTTTTAGCCTATGTGAGTGGGGAGAAGTGTAAAAGATACTTATAACATCTGTAGCAATGGACAGAAGAATGAATAATAATCGGAAATGTCTACATACCATCTGGTATAAACACAGATGTGTGTTTTTCTTAAATATAGAAATCCTGCAGTCTAAAAAGGGAAGATTTACAACACTACAGAAAGTCAGAGACCCATTCTCGAGTGGCTCTTAATTAACAAGCAATCGTTCCTGTTAGTTGTCGATTTATTTATAGAACTAAAGTGATAGGTTTGGCTTGTTCCTTCCACAAATTACAAACGCCTGAGTCAACCGCTCTCAAAGATCAAAGGTGATATTGGACACTTTCATATCAAGTATAGGTTTTTTTAATTGAATTCTTTATTGGTACATTTCATATACAGCTCACAATCACACTCAACATTGGGGAATTTATACCAGTATACAACACAAGTTATATCCCTACCTACCCCACAACCCCCCACCCCCTATATACATGTTCTTTCTTTTTCTTTCTAAATCATATTTATTCTTTTTCCTCATTACTTCTGCTTACCACATTTCCTTTGAATATTTCCTATTTCACAAAATCTGCCATACATTCTAGAACTCATTTACATCTGCAGTTCTTATACTAAAGAAAAGATATAATATTTACATATCTGTGATCTATTTATTTCTCTTATTAGTGTGTCCTCAAGGTGTATCCATCTGCACATAAATGAATGAATCTTGTCATTCTTTATAAAAGAGTAATACTCCATTTTATAAAAAAAAAAACCCACATCTTCTTTATCCAGTCTCCAGTTGATGGGCATCTGGATTGTTTCCAAGATTGGGTTATCACAAACTGAGCTGCTATGAACATGGGTGTACATATGTCTTTACAATATGATTCTTTTAATTTCTTTGAGTATATTCCTAGCAGGGAAATAGCAGGGTCAAGTGGGACCTCTAATCCTAGTTTGAAGTATAAAGTTTTTTATCTAGTACAGTAAGTCCAAAATTAGGGCATTCTGTGTTTCTTCCAAAGTCTTGCCATAGAGCTTGCCATAGAGTTCTAAAGAAAGCCTGAAGTAGAATGAATGGGAATATTAGATATGTTTTTAAAATTATATAATTTTAACCCTGAATTACACAATAATTTTTGCAGCAGGAGTATCTGAAAAAACCAATAAATAGTTCTGAAGGAAAGTTTTCTTTCGAAAAAAAATTCTCTATTAAGTTCCACTAATTAACCAAACCTTCACTATTTGTGGACAAGAACTTAATCTGTTTTTTTTTTTTTTAACTAAACAGCCCATCCTTCTCAAATTCAGAGGAATCCAGAGTGTATCTTAGCAGAGTACAAGGCCCTGATGATGTAGCTACCATATCTTGGAAAGATATCAGGAATTTAAAATACTTTGTAAATCTTAATGTAAGTCTGCTGAGAATACAGGACAATCTGGAGGATATTCATGGGCTACCCTTAGGATATCACAATTCTATGTATAACGAACTGTCTCCTGAGTGTGGAAACAGTGGAAACGAATTATGAAATGCTTTCTGCTGTAAATGTTCATGAGATTCACCCACCAGGAGAAAGGAGAGCACTAGTCTTTTATAGACGGAAGGTATGTAATTGAAAATGTTCCATTTTCAAATTGCTTCAAATATTTACTTTTCCATGAAATAGACTGCATTTTATTTGTTCAGAATAAATTTAATGTTATTTTCAAAGCCCCTTCCTTTCTCTTTCTAAGAAAAATAATAATACAATTGAAAAGCATATTCTAGTTCCTCAAGTGTATAGCTTTAGTTAAGAGCCATTACCAATGTACTCTCTGCTCCTGGCTCTCTCCCCTGTACCAGATAGCTGACATAACTGCGGCTTCATGCTCTGCTCATCACCTACAGGTGCAATTTCCTGCTCACAGGAAACCCACTGGAACGCCGAGTTCTCGCTGAAATTAGAGGGAGCCAACGACGGAAGAACTGGGCACTCAGCCTCTAACCTTTCGGCACAGTGCTTTTTGTTGGCTCTTTGTTCCAAATCTTTTATTCTCGTCTTGGCTGCTCATCATCTGGTGGAGACTTGGTAAGTACGTGCTTAGCTGAAGAACTCAGACTCTATCTGTAAGACTAACTTTATCAAAGTCCTTGTGTTTGGGTCTCAGAAGAAAAAAAAGTTACTAAAATAACCAAATAAAAACTATGACAACCAGGCTCCACTACTGTTTCTCTGCAAAGATTTGTTTTCATTGTTTCCAGAACTTTTCTTTCTTTCTTTCTTTCTTTTTTTTTTTTTTGACAAATGAGCACTGAAGAAAGAGTGCTGACAATTTCAACTTTATTAGTTCAAATGTTATTTTCTCAATTTCAAAAACTGACACAGCTTCTCTCGGAAAGAAGTGATGAAAAGGAGTTGTTATAGAATAATTACAGATGTACTCTTAGAAGAGAGCATAATTGTCCATATAATACAGTTCATGAATCCAAATTCCTTCTATAGAATACAAAGTAGAGTGTACACAGTTTAGAAATTACAGTACGAGAGTCACTTGCATCACAATCACTCATCGTGATTTTCCTCTGCTGGACTGGGAATGAGAGAACAGACAGAGATAACAAGATTCTGCCACCAGTACTGAAGAGGGTTGCTTTATTGAGGCCGAATGAAGACATGGAAGATAAGACAGCTTCTAAACTCATGGCAGAGCTATAAATATTTGCAAAGCCACACCCAGAGGGCTCAGCCTCGGAAGTAGCTATAAGGAATGGGACAAGTTGTTTTAAACACACATTGCTGCCTGGCTGGAAATCTGAAAGACGGCAGAGCCCGGCAGCCTGGCCTTAGGGAGTTACTACTGTTCGAGTTCTTATTCTGGCCTTTTAAATTGGCCCCACCGACCCTTTGTTATTCAGTTTACTGTGGCTTTCAAACCCATGCTGGGTCAATTCACAGTAGGAAATAAAGTGTATGGTACAGAAGCACACACCTACATATAAAAACCCATATAAGTTACAGGAGTTTAATAGACTGGCACTTATTTTTAAGATATGCTATGCTATGCATCTAATCTATGAAACTTCTGTTTATACAAATATAGATAACTAGCTCTATAATTAATCTATAAATCATAGATAAAATTACAAATGTATTTATTGGCATGGATGAATCTAAATAACATCTCTTTGAATCAGTGTTAATCATGACACCAATGAGCTGTGACTACAGTTCAAAAAACAGTCAGTGTCAGGGACACTTTCAACAGTCTTAGAAAATTCTCCTTGGACCCTTAGTGCCTCTCAACTTCTGCAGCAGCACTTGGTGCTTTCCTCAATGCTCTTCACCGCCAATGAGCACAGTTTGCATGAGGTCAATCTACAATTATTACTGTAAGTGTTCTGAAATTTTCTCTTTGGTTCATTTCCTCAACTTCAATAGAAACTGCTGTTTTGCTACTGTATTACCTTTCCAGGTCCTTCTGGAATTTGCGATCTGGCACAGTGTGACCCTTCCACTGGACTGTTGATCAATATCATTGACCATTAGTTCCTGCAGGGAAATGTAGAGGTGTATAGTCTGACTGGCTGATGAGGGTTATAAGCAGACTTTTTTTTCCTGAAGACATTCAGTCTATAAAGATGTTGGGACCAAGTGCTCAGATGAAAATGATACACTTCTCCATGATGGTCTCTACCATTCAATTGCTCTTCTGTTTACTCCAGTATCCATGGAGTGGCTGCTGTTTGCTAGAGATTTGTTTCAGGGGCTGGGAATACAGAGACTACACCCTCCAAGAATGTGGGCTACAAGACAGGTAACAGGTTTTTATCAGTACTGCAGTTTATCCAAACTAATATCTAAATTGGACCTACCTAAACTGGACCTGGCTGTTACAGATTTTTTGTTTACTGTGCTCTTCTCAGGAGAGATCAGAAGCGTTCAGGGTGGGGGTAGCTATAGGACTGCCCTGCTCTTTTTAATGTCATGATATAATCTAACATATGATCTGATTTTAAAATGTTTCAAAAGCAACGAAAATTAGGTTCAAAAACAGTGAATATTTGCTTTTAAAGGGACCAAAATTGCACTCAGTAAAGTCCCCTTTCCACCCAACCTGCTGCAACCTTTGGACCTCATGTGCCCAGAAATAGATTAGTCATACTCCTTGGTCCACAAAGCCTGTTGTCACTGGTTCAATCAAGACTCATTCATCTGTCTACCTAACCACCTATCACACCCAAATGGATAAATTTAATATCATACAGATTTATAGTGACAGCAAGCTATGCTAATTAAGAGCAGAGCATACAAATGTCAATGGTCAGTGATGTTATCTTTTACTGGAACAGAACACAAAACCTGCACTAGATTTATGTGTGATCATTCACGGTGATCACCGTGGAGCAGGGTTCGGAGGCCTGGACCAGAAGAGCTAGGCACAGAGGTTCCACACAGACTCCCCAGAGGATTCAGACAATACTTCTGATTTTATTAAAGGTTATATATACTTATGCAGGGAACAGAGAGAGGGTGTGGCTACAATGTGATTACATCTGACTGGATGATCGATCTAACATGATTAGCTCTGATTAGTTAGATAGTATAGCCCAGTTGAAACCTTGTTGTGATGTTATCTTCTAAATTGGCTCTGGGTGTGTGGGGGAGTGTCCTCCAGGGATTCCTGGTGCAGATGATCCACATAGTACATTCTGATAGCCCGAGGGCCCCGGAAAAAAGCAGGATGCTGCTGCCATCACCTGTGGCTTCCGCAGCCTATGGCACCTGTGGGAGCCAGCCCACTAGGCTTCCCTACCCAGGCGCCACTCGTGAGGACCCAGAGTCCTATTGTGTTTTCTTTGACCCTGGGGGGGCGGTACAAGGATGAATACCTAATATGGTTAGCTCCCGGAGGAGCGAAGGAGTCATGACCACAGGGGAGCAGGAGTCACCCTGCTCAAGGTTTTCTGTCCTAGATATCCAAAGGATCCATCTGGGTTCTCTGAGTGAATCAGTAGTAGAAGGCTGAAGGATCTTCCATGGACGCCAGGAGACAATGGCCAACGTGAACATGGAGACTGCAGCTCCTTCAAAGAAACAGAAGTGAACTGTCCTTTTATTCCATTCAGGTGGCAAGATCCGGAGTGGGCCTTCTGTCTTTAGGAAAACCTCTCAGCCTTGCCCAGAACTATGCTGATCCAATTTGATTAGGCATTTCTTACTTAAGTTGACAGAGTTAGTTAACTATCATGTCTCTGAAGAATGTTTCCTGACAAAGCCAACTTATGTCTACTTATTCCCTTGTGGTTTAACAGAAAGTCACTTCAAACTTAGTTGCTATATAGGTGTAATAGTTTTGAATTCTGACTTTTTCAATATCTTGTTTACTTCATTACACATCAATTTAAGAACTCTTGTTTTATGTTCTGTTTTTATTGTCTTTTTTCTGCCCGACTTCTCCATCTCTCAGTGAGGCATGGTGTTGTACATGTGACAGATACCAACAGACTGAAAGTTTGTTTCATGAATTGATGCAAACATAAAGATTTTACTTGATTTAATGATGATCTTTCAAAAGTAGGACAAAGTTAAATTAGATTTATTCAAGGAAGTAAAAAGAAAAAAATGACAGCAGTCGAAACAAATAAAAGCCTAACAAAGGTCTTAGACAAGTTATGAGGACATATGGAAGAGATTTAAAAATATCCACTTATGAAGGAATTGTGAAGGAGGAAGGAAGCTATGTAAACAAGTCAAATTAAAAATTACATATTAGAGTAGAAAAAGACAATAGCACCAAGTTTCTGAAAACATTTAAATGGCAGTAAAATGTTCAAATAGGATGGTAACAATGAAAGTAAATGACCAGACTAATTAGGGTTATAAGCAAGAGATTGTTTAGAAGATAAAAACACAGATGTGTTTATGCGTCTTACTTTAGAAAAAGCAGGTGGAGAGGTACCTTTATCAGACAACATTTTCCTGGAGACAACAGATGTAGATAGTTTAAAAAAGAAGTTACCTGCAAAGAAGGAAAAACAGGTACTTGTGAGGAAATTAGACAACGCAGGAATTCTAGATAGACTTTTCCTTTGATTTTTTATGAGAAAAGAAAAAATTGATGGAGCATTGTTTTAGACATCTTAAGATATCAGGGTCATAAGAATTTCAGAATGATTAGAAACTAACAAGGTAGGAATGAATCCATTGAATAAAGCTAGAGAGAAGAAGAGGAAGAGGAAGAAGAAGAAGAAGAAGAAGAAGAAGAAGAAGAAGAAGAAGAAGAAGAAGAAGAAGAAGAAGAAGAAGAAGAAGAAGAAGAAGAAGAAGAAGAAGAAGAAGAAGGGAAGAAAAAAAGAACAAGAATGAGGTTAGTTTGGGAGTTTAAGATGCTCTAATTTTGGGGGGTTGCAAAATACTTGAATGAAGATGATTATTTGTAAATTAAAATTTCATTCAAACATTATCTTCTAGTAGTAGAATACAATAAAATGAGGGTTCATCTGCACTTTAAACCGAGGCTACTGAGTTACACAGGCACTAAAAGATCCTAATTATAAAGGTGATTTATGAGTGTTACTTTTGTGACATAAATCCCAAAGACTACATTTCAGCACAATTAACTTCCCTCCACCCTGAGCAGGTGCCCAAGGTTGGATTACATTTTTTGTCAAAATCTAGACAGCAGCTTTTACTGAGAAGTAATTCCATGCCTAGTGTGGCCTGAAGTCCTGTCAGATTAGGTCAGGAAAAAAAAAAGTGTTTTTGGATATTCTGAAGCATGTATGCATTAGTCCTTCATTTTGTTATCTATGGAAGGTACTGCGAAGTCTCAATGGAAGTAGAAAGTGCGGAGGCTTTGGAGTCTGAAAAGGTAGGACCAGGTCCAGGTTCTGTCTTGCTACTTTCTGAGTGGCCCTGGAGAAGTCACTTTCCCCATACCTCATCTTTAAATGAGGGTCAGACTGGTGGAGTGGTGGCAGGCTGTCTCCATTACAGAGGGTTTGGAAGAGTTTTGATCATGCATATGAAAACACTTTTGAAATCATTAGCATTTTCTAAAACAGAGACAGTCGAAAGGATTCTGAAGCAAAGACTGTCAAAGAGGATGAAAATTCAGAAGAAGCTTTGAGCTTTAGGAGTCAATAATCCTCGAGGGTGTTGGAAGTAGAAATTTGACTGAGAACTGGATGGATCTGGTTGAAAAGATGAGAAAGCACAGCCATTGACTGGAGAGAGTGTTTTTTTCCCCCAGAAGTTGCCTGTGAATTTGTCACTCAACGTAGATGAAATTTTTAGACCAGACATTGGATCTTACAAACTTTAATATGTCTAACTAGCTTCTTCATAGCAGGGTTTGTGTGGAAATAGGTGCTTTACTACCAGTTTAAAGAATGTTGAGAAAGGAAAGAATGAAAAAAGACAATAGTTTAGATGGAGCAAAGATAAAGGGGAGTTATCTAGTTATTTTATTTGTTTTCCTAATTTTGAACATAGGAGGCCCTGAATATATTAATCAGAAATGACAGAGGAATGTACAAGTAAAGGTGTGTATGAGCAGTGATACAGTCATTGTCTCAAACGATGGAGCCAGGCCAAAGGAAATGAGGTCAGGAATACAAAAGCTACTGAAAGGATCAAGAGAAACAGGTATGGAGAGCACATGCAGATGAGCTTGCCTTAGAGGGAAAAAGAAAAATTCTGAGGCATTTCTTTTGTCAAGGAAAAATGGTGACGATTCTCAAGTTAGATAGGTTCTAACTTCCAGGAATGCAAAGAGTTAAGCTTTTCTTGCTGAATAAGAGAGCAGGTTGGGGATTTTGATCTGTTTGAACACTCATAAGAAGTTAATATGAGATAAGAAATGGATAGTTGAAAAGGAGCTGGGTCAGGGATATCAGGATAACAGAAGCGATGAAGACAGAATGCTGTGTGAACTACAGGTGAAGGAGAGCAGAGACGGAGGGCCTAGTGAATAGATTCTGAGTTGTTACTTTGGAGTGATGCACAACAAGAAAGGTGGACTGATGTCCTGGCCAAATTCCCACTTCAGGTGACCTGAGGGTTTTATTTTGTTTCAGTGGAAGAAGGTAAGCAGGAAGCCTGTCATGTAACTTATTGCTTACAACAAATACACTTCTGAAATAGACTTGCAGGAAATTAATATGGTAAAGCTGGGATTACTGAGAAGAAAAGTTAATAGTTGAACCTATCCAGAGATGGCTGATTGGAAACGCATATGTTCCTAGCCATAGGTAGCTCATCTGGGCCAGGAATGAGATAATTGCTGATAATTAAAACAAATGAAATTTCATTTCATGATTTTTTGGACAAGCTTCAGTGGGATCTTATTGCTGTAATGGGTAGATTATGCCTGGTCAACATGAATGTTAGATTCCCAGAATGCTGAGACTTCAGCAAACAATTGAACTAGAGTGATAGTTACAATGCTGTGGAGGCACTGGTGCACACTGCTTCTCTCCCAACTGTTTGTTTAAAAGCATTTATTACATAAGTTAATATTCAAATACATTCTGTTTGTAAACTGTTTGGTTGATGCATATTGAGACATTTTGTTTTGTCTTTCATCTGCTGCCAGGTACTTAGTTTGCCTGCAATGTTTTCTCATTCCAACTGTGATGTAATCAACGTCTCTGTCCACACTGCTGCGCTCGGATGTGTTGGTGGGTCTCGGTGATATTGTGGGATTGCTAAAGCACATTACACCAATCAGGTAACTTCCCGAGAGGCTGTATCAATTCATAGGCCCATCAATAGTGCATGAGAATACTCTCCGTTAAGTGTCATATAACACATAACTACATTCGCAGATGATGAGAAAGAAAAAAAGCAAACCTTTTGTCTTCTTAGGTTTTTAAATCAGGTAAATGACATACACAAAAGAAGTATCAAGTAGTATATACCACAAATACAAGTGTGAAGATGTAACTGAGTACATCATAGGTGAACTATGGTAGTATGCATGAAATGCCATGTGTCAATCAAAACTTCTATAAGTCAACGTATATGGATGGGTTTTGCATTTCTTCAATCATTTCATGCATTGATTTATTTTGCCTTGCAGTGATCATATTATATTGCAAGTTATCTCCTTCTTTGTTATTCAGTAATTTTCCATGTTACTACAAAGTTCTAACATCATTAAGAATTGCTACATATGAGATGTATTCAAATGTTTCCCTTCGACTGTATTCAGTTTTTTCTGTCATTCATAAAGATATCATGAAATTTTTGATGTACCATACCCCTTAATTAACTATTTATACAAGATATACTTCTGGATTAAAATCATCTGAGTCAACTGGAATAATCATTTTAAGACTTTCATAAATATGATCAACATTGTTAAAATTTATACCAATGATTAAGATGTACATTTCATCATAACTTTACCAAAAGTTCTCTATTAATTTGATAACCCCTGGTGTTTTTTATGAAATATTTATTAAAATATATTTTACAAGTGTTAGTGTGTAGGAACATTACATTCATATGTCCTTTGTTGAAACAGAACTGTCCTTTAAATTCATTTCTCAGCCTTGGCTATTGGGGGACAGTTCTTGGCCGAGGGGGCTATCCCGTGCACTGCAGCATATTTAACACCATCCTTGTCCTCCACAACATGCCTGACTTAAAACAACCCAGATGTCTCCAGACACTGCCAGTTATTCCACAGGGGACAACATTGGACCTTCTGAACAACCTTTCCTTGATGCAAACATTTTCAAAATCAGTAAACTACCTACTCAGTTGAACTTTCCTGGAAGTTTGGATATTTGTCTATAAAGTGAAGAATGTTCAAAGGAAATACACTTTGGCCAGTAGTAGAAAAGTGAAAATTGTGAGCACAAGCCATTTTCAAATGCAGTAGATTTTTAGTATACTACCTGTCATAAAAACAACCAATGGGAAAAAAGAATTGATGAATTAGAAAATGAGGGGAGTGACAGGGACCTTAGATGCAGAGTAGAAATGTGAAATCTGAAAGGGAAGACACAGTTAATACTGAAACAAAAGGAGAAGCAGTAGCTGTTCTTCACTGTATGGTAAACCCATCCCGCTTCCGTGGATCAGGTTCTGCTCATGATTGTGTCCTGGTGCTTAACACAATATTTGTATATTAACACCTGGTATTTATTAAGCAAACAATGACATGATTGCCTGCACCTGACTTTTGAAATGTTGTTTCTTTTGCTGCAGTAGGGAATCAAGATCTGTCCTTTACACCTGTGTGGTAAGAAGGGCACATGACCAGCTGCACTGACATTTGCCTGTGGCTGGTCTGGTGCAGACACAGACCCCGCAGACAGGGAATGAAGGCAAATAAGACACAAGAAACTCTCTAACTTTAAGCATTTGATGGTCTTACTGGAAACAAGAGACACGAGTTAGCTACCATCTTTAATGAGCTGTTGAGATTCAAGTAGTTGTCCTAAATCAAAAGATACTGAGACAGCAAAGGCTACAACATATTTGGAATCTGTCAAGGTGTGGGAATTTCCTCCCTCAGTCTCTCACTTCCTGTACTGCAACACTGCCTCGAGGTGACTAAGGTGAGAATAAACTCAAGTTTTAGTGACGGTAACCGTTCAAGTGAAAAATGGTAAATATGAAACCTTGTACTATGCAAACAGATACTCAGCTTCTTTTTGTAAGGCACTAGGTATGAAGTATGATAAAGGCATGAAGAATGAGAGGGTACAATTTCCACTTGCAGTGGAACTTACAGTTGAATCAATACTTTTCATTAACCTCAAGAAGTAGTATACAAAGAGCTTCTTAAAGCTCAGATGAGCCTAATTTACAAAGGAGGCTCTGCCTATTGGTGACATGGAGCATATTTCAAACTTACTAATTCTCAGTTTCCTCATCTGTAAGGTGGTATCCTTAGAAGCATGCTCATAGGGCTCTTGCACAAAAAATGTGGTCATGCCCTTTAAGAAGGTTAGGGGCTGGCTATTTAGATTCTGAAAGCTGTATGAAAATTATGCAACGCAGAAAGCTCAACATTAGAAATTTCTCTAAAACATTAGAAATTTATCAAAGGTTAAAGTAAAAGAACTATTATGTAATTTGAAGTCAAAAGGTACTAGTTAGTTACTGGGGGTACCCCCACAGTTATCGGCAGTTGTAAGACAAGCTCTCCAGGGAGTCAATGAGAGAATGGAGTTTAGGAAGTAAATCAATGTTTTTGAAAAGAGAATTACTACACCTTCAGGTCTTTAAAAAGTGGGAGGAAAGCAAAATGGCTAGCTATAGCTCAAAGAAGATTAATTATTTCATATTTGTGTCAGAGCAAAGAGCCGAATGGGAATATGTGTGAACTGGTATAATCATACTGCAGTCTAATCAGGAAAGGATTTCGCGGACATTGTGGAATCATGCAAGCTTTATCTGCAGGCTTACTGTGGCACTGGATTAGGTTTCAAAGGGACAGATGTGTAACAAGAGGTACTATCACCACTGGAAAGCGGCAGTTAGGGTCTAGAAGGAATATTTTCACAATATTGATCATCATCTCTGAATATGAAAGTTATTACTGCCCCAGAGAGAGAGAGAGAGAGAGAGAGAGAGCACCATACCAAGGCAAATTCCAGTAGATCTCAAGAAAATAAATTTTTATGAAAAAACAATGAAGGCAAACTGAGCTCAGGTACACTCAGCAAACATATTGATATGGGGCCATGGATGTGGCTCAGTGGCACCACGCCTGTACCTGATATAATTAACTTCAAAATTTCAATACAACCACAATATGTTTAAGGTAAAAAAGAGGTAAGACATATTAGGAGGTAAAGACTAAATCAATGGCCCTTTTCTAGTAAGAATATTGGAATAACAGGAAAAAATGAAAGACACCTCCATCTCTACATAATTACAGGTCCTGTGGACAATAGTAATACACATAAAAAAATCAGTTCCCAAAACAGGGAGAAAAAGAGAACACAGTTCTTGAAGTAAGCTTAAGATTTACCAAGTTGCATGTCTGACCACCGTGTGAATACAAACACTACTGTTTGATTCAGAAGATAATACAGCTAGATTTAGAAATAAGGCACATGTAACACACAAACTGACAACTCAGAAGTGACCTTAAGATTTCTATTTAAAACAAACTCCTGTGCTTTCTCATATTGATTTCTTTAGAGACAAATGTCTGGGTCAAGTTTGGAGCTTCTACATAAAACCTACTCGTTATTCTTAAAGATCTATCAATCTTATTTTTTAAAAGTAAAAGTGTAAGAAAATGATATTAAAAGTTACCTGATCAATAAAACCTCAAAAATTTTGTTACAATTCATCAATTACCATCTTGGATGAAATCCTTAAAATAATGAATGAATATAAGTGGTTTTGAACAAAATACATTTTAAAAAATGAACCTGACTTAGGGCTTTTAAAGAACAAATGTTATACAGATTCCATTACTCTCATAACACATGGATGCTGAAATAAAATACAAAGTTTTTGGACAGTTATAAGATATTCATATATCCTTGTAAACCAAACAGATTGTTGGAAATTGTTATACTAGCTTTCTTTTAGGGGTACATTTCTCTAAAAGCCCCAGGCATGATTTTTTTTTTAATTCTAGTAAACATAGACCTCACTGGCAAGTGTGGAAATAAACCTATTGGTTATTTTTCCAGTAGTTATTAGAAGAAATTACAATAACATCTGTGAGGTTTTTAAGTTCGTGAACTATTTTCTCATTTTCTTTGGACCCTAGGATAATTGTATGAGGAAAGTATGTTTATCTTTCCTGTGGAGGAAGAAGAAACTGAGGTTTAGAAGGATGAGGTTAGCACCCAGTTAGATTTGCAAGGTCAGGACTCAGGCCTGCTCCTCTAATGCAGGAACTCGTGCTTTTCCAGTCACAAGATCCAGCTGAAAGGAGAGTTATCAGCAAAGATTTGTAGGGGAGAGCGCTGAAACACAAAACAGGATTTATAAGGCACTTTGAAGAGGAGCAAAAGCAGAGAGGGAGAGGAGAGCTAGGAGTGAGACAATTATCCCCCAATGGTCCCTTGTGTTTCTACATAGTTTCCAAAGTATTCTGCATGTAGTATGTCTTTTGAGTATTGTAGTAATCCATCAAGACGAGGCTGATGTAATCGGTCTTGTGTTACAGGACCAGAGTTCTAGACTTCAAAGCAATAGCTGAAATTGGAATTCTAGACTTTTCTTCCTACTTCAGTTTCCTTGAATGTGTGTTTTTTTTTTTTTTTTTTTTGGCAAGAATGGATTTCAAAATACGGCTCCAGCCCCAGGCCTAGAGTCTTGCTGATGGCTACAGAGCAATCTGTGGTTTGTTTCCTAACACTGAATGTTAAACTCCCATCCGTTTATGTGGTAAAACCAGGTGCTTTACGAAGTCCTCAACTTTGTTGATGTTCTTATTATCACCAAGTTCTTCATCTATTGGAAAATGTGAATTTGTGCACATAGGTAAAGGAGTTTGCTTTCATAGTGCTCATAAAGGAATATTTAGGAAATATACCACATACCTCATAAACACACAAAACATAGAAAAAGGCTGAAATGATTTCCCCTTGGCCAAGTTCCCCGGATGTCTGCCTTGATTTCTTGATATTCTAACCCTCCAAGTTCCGCTCTGCACACCCGCTTGGAACAGGCCTTGATGGTTGGCATAGTCCATTACTGCCAGGTGTAAGCAACAATGATTCCCAGAACATGGTGGCGGGAGGACTGGAGGGAAGGAAGATCTGTGTATCAGACCTAGAAAAGCACAGCTCATGCGGAATGGTCCAGTAGGTACAGATCTGCAATCAGAATATCTAAAGATGGGGTGTTTCTCCTCTGTACTTTGTTCTCACATCATAGCACGTTTAGGAAAGAGGTGCGGCCACTGCTTCGGTGTTCAGAGGCTTCATCCAGTTGTGGCAGAGATAGGAAGGGCCAGGTCCTTAGTCACTCACGTCACACGTGAAAAGCTGGGCGTCATCTGCAAGCACATTGTGCTTCCTTCAGCTCTTGTGAGGAAATGCAACCCTGGAATCATTTTCTGCTCTAAGTCTTAGCTATAGGTGATTAAAAATAGCCAGGGAGCGGGCAAGGATATAGTTGCAGTTTGCAGGACATAAAAAATGCACAGGCTGCTGACTTGTGCGAGCCGCAGGAGTACTTGTCAGCATGTCCACCCCACGGAGGTTACTCACCTGCCTTCCGGTACCGCCCAGGGGAGGCAGCTGTGAGGGGCCTCCCCCTGCTCCCCTGAGGCCAGCTGCAACTCCAAGCGCGCACTGTTCCCGGCCTGGCCTGCACGGTTTTCTCATGGAGGGCTTTGGCCTCCGGAATGTCCTGGTGGCCCCATTTTTCCAGAGCCCCATCTTACTAACCTTGAGGGACTCATGAAAGACTTATTTTCAGTATAAACTTCCCTGTTGGGAAGAGACCTTGAGAAGATAATTTTATGAAAGACTCTGTAAGCAACGATCACTCCTCGGGCTCTTCTTGGAGCCTGCCCCCTGGAGCAATTTAAAATGGAGGACACTTTTAAGAATAAACACGTCAATAAGTGTCTGTCCTAGTAAGGTGCGAGACTGCCTAGCTGGGTGCGAAGATGTTTGGGTTCTAGCAACATAAAAACGATCAGTCAGATGGATTCCCCTTCCAAGCTGATACCTCAGGCGCGCCGGAGCGCACAATAACCCTAAATTCCAAGGCGCAAACGAACACAACCTGCTCCGCAGGACACTCCGGGATGGGGGTGGTGTGCAATAGCTGGCCGACCTCGAATCCACTCTGGAGAGAAGCGCCGGCCTCGGCTGGACGCTGAGGTGTTTACTCTGGACGATTAGGCCAAGACATCAACAGATGCTGGATTAATTATTTATGGCGTTAGTGCCAGTCATCTGAGGCACAAACCGAAGAATATTTAAAAATCATCTAGTTTAAAGAGAGAGAGAAAAAAAGCCTTGCTGTCTAACCCAGTTCTCTTGTCATTTGTTGCCCTTGAACTTCTTCGCAGTCATCTCAGAAAACTGCTCTCTTGTAATTATTTTCTTTTCCTTTCTCCACCCAGGGTGTCCTTCTCCAGTGCTTTCCAGAACGGAGCACCCTGGTCGGGTCCGCACTGTTTCTGGATGCCCTACCTGCAGCACGGTGACTCGCTTCAGTTTTGAAAACTTCAATAAACACGGAATAGCAACCGGGGGCAAAACCAGCCCCCGCGCCCCGCCCGAGCCCTCCCGGCCCCCGCGAGGCTGATGCCCCGGCTCCCCCCGCCGCCCGGCCGCCCCTGTGGTCCGCCCGCGAGCTCGGCCGGCAGCCGCGAGGGCGCGGAGTGGGGCTGGGCACCCGGGAGGCGCGCCCCGCTCC
Source organism: Thryonomys swinderianus (assembly GCA_004025085.1). Lineage (NCBI taxonomy): Eukaryota > Metazoa > Chordata > Mammalia > Rodentia > Thryonomyidae > Thryonomys > Thryonomys swinderianus. Next base: position 20,613 of record PVIC010017099.1, read on the forward strand.
CCCGCGGGAAGCTCGCCCTGGGCGCGGCCGGCGCCGGCCTCCCGCGGGACCTGCGCCCCGGGCTGGGCGCGCGTCGGACGGGCCGAGGAGCCCGCGGTCCCCGCGGTGCGCGCGCCTGGAAAGGCGGGATTTAAGCGGCGCGGCCGCGGGCGCCTCCGCAGTGCCGGGAGCCGGCGGCGCCTCGCTCGCCTCGCGCGTGGCTCCGGGGTCCGCGTCTCCGCGGGGCCTCCCCTGGGCGCGGCCGGCCGCCCAGCCCGCGCCCGCCGGAGCCGGAGCCGGAGCCGCGGCCGCAGCCGGAGCCCGAGCGGGGCCGGAGCCGGACGGTCCGGGCCGCGCAGCGCGGTCGCCGCGCCACCGCCCGGGCTGCAGCGGACGGCGGGAGGCGGCGGGAGGGCGTGCGCGGAGCGGCGCAGCCCTGGCGGGACCGCCGCGAGCCCGAGCCCGGAGCGAGCGACAGCTTCCCGGCCGAGCGGCCGCCGCCCCCGCGCCGAGGTAAGAGGGCCCCGGCCCGCCCTCCGCGGGGAACCGGCACCTGGGCGCCGCCCGCCGCCCGCGCCCTCCCGGCGGAGTTGCCACTTTGTCCGGGTCCCACTTGTGGAGGGCGGAGGAGGGACGAGGGAGGACGGAGGACGAGGAGGCGCGGGCGGCCCGGGAGGAGTTAGAGGGGCGCGGTGGCGCGGGCGCGGAGCGGGGCGCGGGCCGCCCCTCCGCTGGCGACGTCGGGGCCCGCCGTCCCCTGCCCACTGCGGGCGCCGAGGGCCAGCAGGACGCGGGCAGTGGACGCCGGGGTCCCCGGAGGGCTGTGCGGAGGAAGGAGGGGAGCCGGGGCAGCGAGGTCCTCAAAGTTTGCACTTGTCGGGAGCCCCGAAGGGCGTCCCGGGCGGCCGGCGGGGAGGCGTGGGCGGGTGGGAGGACGCCGCGGGGCGCGGGGGACGGGAGAGGGAGGGGCCGTCTGCCGCCGGGCGCGGGGCGCGGGGGAGGGGGAGGGGAGCTGGCCGCGGACCCCGCACCGCTCGCTTGCCCGCCGCGCTCGGGGACAGTTTCGCGCGGGGCCCCCGGGTGGTGGCCGCGGGGTCCGCAGGGGAAGCTTCCCCAGGGCCCGCGAGCGGGGCGAACGCGGTCAGGAACCTCCCCGGAGTTCTGGACGCAGAAGCGGCTTGAGCCTCGCGTTCCTGTGACAGGAGGCTTGCAGTTCTCTGCTGCTGCTTGTCTGAGGAGCATCACACCGAGGAAAATGCAAACTTTGTCAAGATGCAGCAAAAGGTGCCAAGAATCACACACGAGGAACGAAACGCTTGTGTTGCCAGGTTCAGCCTAAAGCTGGGGAACTGGCGGCTTCCACACAGTTCACGACGCGGTGGGAAGTGCGTTTGTCAAATTAAAAAGAAGGCTTTTCATGGAGTCAGGAAGCTGCGTCTTAGATGAAGCTACACGTTGTCCCTTAAACCCTGCAGGGGCTGGTTTTAACGGTTTTCAGAGTCCTTCAATGGCGTGTTTTATGCCCCATGTCTGCAGAGTACGAGTCGCCCATCCTGTGTGAGACAGGAGCCTTGGGAATGCAAAGCACCGCGTTGCGAGTTTTACTGCTTGAGATTTTTAAGGGGAAAAAGTGTTTATTTGGTCAAAGCACAGATCTTACATTCCCATAAATCACATATTTGTGGGCATAATTTACACTTTTACTCATTTCTAGAAGTGATCTGAGGAAGTTTAGGGTGAAAAACCACAAATCAGATAGCTATTCTTATAGATCTCCTTGACCTCTCTTGTATGCATTAGTAGTAAAATGCTTTTGCAAAGGTGAATTCTTCTAACAGAGCAAATATTACAGTTCTGCCTAGAATCACACTGGTGGCATCAGGGTTTTTCTCGAAATTCCTTACATTACGCAAGTAATGATCTTTTCAGAGAAGTTTAATGAATTCATCTGTGTCAAGAAAAATGAAAATCATCTGTGTTAAAAATTAATGTTGCTACTTTGTGGCATTTGTAGCAGTACACAGATTCACAGAGCAGAAAGGAAACAAGAAATCTACACAGCCTTCTTGAAAGGAGGTAGAAAGGAAACCAGGAGAGATGTGGCCAAATCAGAGAAGGAATTGTGATGAACACTTGTTACTCAGACATAGCTGATTAGTGAGACCTGTCAACAGTTGGAGGACAGTATTAGAAAGTGGGACTATTACACGACTGTCCATCAAGCTAAGCTGCCTTGTTTCCGTTGGGCAAGTATCCTGAGCCTGAGGAAAAAATTCCCTTGAAAACTCCAAAAGGTGGAATATGTACACACAATGGTACTGTGTGGAGTTGAGTACCATGAGGATGACAAGGATCTTAGTTCTGCAAAGGTCACCTTCACTCCTTGATCTTGAAAGTTTTCTCCTCTGGCAAAGTTAGAAGATGCTACTGGTTGATTTTCTAGTAGTAATAATGTATATGTAAAAACATGAGCAGTTAGCTAACTTGTCACTAGAATGACCGCTTCATTCATGAGTATTTTTGTTGACAAAAATACAGAGCAAAACTGACTTTCTCCTGTTTCTCTAAGTTGTTGCCTTCAGAGAGCAAAAAAATAATGATTGGTGATCTGCCCATTTCCACTGCTGTTTTCTTGTAGTTATAAGACTCTCTCTCTCTCTCTCACACACACACACACATACACACACACACACACACACACACACCATTCATAGACTATTGGGTGTATTTTGTCACCTGTCTTGTCTCTGTTTATTCTTCCTAAGTCTCAGAATGGTCTGCCTCCCTTATTTTCTTACCCTTCCTTCATTTTTGGGAGTCTTCTTGGCTTTACTTTCTTTATAGATAGTCTCCTCTTGCTGTTTTGTGTGTTTCTTTCTCTTCATTGGTGTCTTTTTTTCTTAGTGTTACATTATTTCCTTTAAAGTGACATCCTAGCTCTGGTCTCCCTCCCAAGGTTCGTACGTCCATTTTGAGCCACCCACAAGATGGTGTTTTATGTTCTGAGGTGCCTAACAGCTAACATCCAGCTTCGAAACCTAAGTCACAACTCTAATTAGTGTCCTTCTCCTAAGTGAGCAGGGGTGACTCTGCCAGTTTTCATGTATCTCCTAAAGCCTGTGCTTCCCATGTGTAACTTGTGAATTCCATCTTGTGAGGTTCAGTTTTTCATCTTGCTGTTAGCACCGGTGACAGTCTCTTCTCTAGACACAACCACGGTGACCTCCTGATGAGTTTCTCATCTTCAGCGTCTTCTGTTTGCAAACCATTCACAGTTGGTTTTTGCAGAATGTTTCCTTAACCATAGCCAAGCTCAGTAACCAGCTAAACACTCTTTCCCCCAGTGTCCTGTCAGATGAATCTCTGACAGTCAGGACTCTGCAGTGCAGCCCCAGAGTAGTTTCAGTGTTTCTCTTTGATCCCATTTACCAGTTCACTCATTTATTTATTTATTAGCATAATCAACATTTGTATACCTGTCCGTGCCAAACACAACTGTGGGTGGTAATATTTTTATTTTTTTGAGACAGGGTCTCACTTTGTGGCTCAGACTGGCCCTGAGCTCACTGTGTAGCCCAGTCAAGCCTCGAACTCATAGCGATCCTCTTGCCTCTGTCTCCCAAGTGCTGGGATGACAGACCTGAGCCACCACACCCTGCATTGTGATATCTGGTACCCGGGATCAAACTCCGGACCTTGTGGTTGTGAGGCAGACGCCAGAACCACTGAGCTAAATCCCTGGCCTTTAGGTGGTAATTTTTAAGATAGCCTGTGTATATACTTAGTGGTCAGTTTCAAATTTTACTTTGACTATTGGAGGTCACTTCTAAAATCTAATCTTACATGAGGGACCTGGGACTCTGTGACCCCACCCTTATTTCTGAGGCATCGCCCCTGTCAGAATCCTCCTCGATTGGCCTGTTGCATGCTGAAGGCTGGGTCCCGACACACAGCAGGTCTCTGAGCTCTGCCTCTGTACTTACTATCGTTCCCCTGGCCTGGAACTGGCCCTGCCCTTCCCTGCAGCCCTCTCCACCACCCCTCAGCGAGTCAAGGCCATCGTTATATTATTCTTGATCTCCGTGAGTGAGCTCCACGGAACCCTGTTACATCTGCTTGACTTGTTCTTGAAGCATGAGTCAGCCTTCCTCCTGTCTGCTTCTGTGCTCTCTGCCTGCTTCCCTAAGGGCTCTGCACTCACTCGCCCTGACCTCAGGCCTTCCTTTCTAGACACACCTAGTACAGGGCCTGTCATAGGGGGAAACGTGAACAGTGCAAGTTGCAGTGGGTTGAGTTCTACCGAGTTCTCTAAGCCCAACTTGTGCAGTAGCTGCTTTTTAAAATTAGCACTTCAGTTTGCTTCTTATCATAGAACCAGTGCTTCTCAAACTTTAACATGCACATAAATCATTGGAAAATTTTATTAAAATGCAGCTTCTCGCTGAGCAGGCCTAGGATGAGACCCAAGATTCTGCATTTTGAACAACCACCCAGGTAGGGCTCACATAGAGGATCCTTGAAGCACAGCAGAGTAGTAGTCAGCACTTAGCAAGCTTGGGATTCGGGGTGGCCCCTGCCTCTGCCTGGCCACCTCCCTGTAGTTGGTGTTGCTTCAGTACGACTTTCTGTTTTGAAAGCACTGGAGGCCTGGACACTCATCTCAAGCCTGAATGGAAACTTTGATTATTCCTGTGGATCTCCTTATTATTTTACTGCTACGTTATTGTGATTGCTACTTGTCCCCGTTGGATTCTTCTCTGGCCAGGTCTGGCTTTGTTATACATTTCATCTGATTTTCTCATTATTATAGATTGTGGCTGTTCTTTCTCACTCTGCTCTGATATATATTTTGCCTTTGCTCTCTCTGGCTCTTGAAATTTTCTTCAGGTGTCTTGGCTGACTCTCTGCCCCACCTGCTTTCACATTGCTTCCAGAATCTCTCAGGGAAAGGAGCCCTGAAACAGGGTGCAGGAGCCTTAAGCTGCTGTTCTGCCTTTCCTGCTCGCGTGAGACACGGGGCGAGGCAAAGCCGCTGCTCTCCAGGGCCCTCCAGCCCGTCGGTGGCTGGGACTGGCGACGCGGCTTCTCCGGGCTGCTTCGGCACCAGAGGACATGTGGGAGCTTCACGTGGGGCAGGAGCAGGCCGGGGAGGAACGGAGGCTCCTCACGTGCTGCCTGGGTTGGTGGCCGCCCCGTCTGGTGTTCTCACGTTCCTGTTCCACATAAACAACTTGAACTTTCGCTGTTGTTCTAGCACTAAGTGGAGAAAGAGTCCTCCTCCTTTGGAGAATGTCTGTCCCTTTCTTCTAACTCAGTTGTTTTTCACACCTGTGTTGACATTAAAGTCACTTCAGGGGCTTTAAAAACACTCTTCCCTACCTCTAAGTAATGGCTTATTACTTTTTAATAACCCCCCCACGTGATTCTAATTTCCAGCCTGGGTGGAGGACCTCAGTGTCTGGTCTGTAAAGGAAGTGCTGGGTGGTAGCTAAGAACATGGCACCTTCCGAGCCAGAGCCTGGTGTTTCCCACTCACCAGCTCCAAGAGCCTGGGGAGGTCACTTCCATTCTCTGGGCCTTGATTTCTGCATCTCTGAAGTGGGTTGACTCTGTTGCGGTGAAGAAAAGCAGAGATGCCTCCGCGGGGCTGCAGAGCTCTGCATGCTGGCGTTGTCTGGAAAGAGCAGCCGCTGTTTGCTCGGTAATCACACTGAAACTCATCCTGCCTGGAGTAAGGGTTACCTTGACTTAGCACTATCCTTACCCCATGTTTAGTTTCAAGAGATTCTGTAGAGTACAACTAGTTCGGAAAACAAATGTATGCGTGTCTTCTCAGAAGTACTGGAGGCATATATACTAATAAAAAGCATCACCCTTTTGTTTTTGATTCATTCGGTGCTACATCAACTCTGCGATCTCATAAATAGCAGAGATGGATTAAAAATACTTATAAACTGATACTAAAAGATGACCGGGCTTTTATACTTACTTTATGATAAATGACTTGGCCCTTTAGTAAAGACAGTTCTGTCATCAACAAATAAAAAGGATTGAAATTCATGGGCCTAAGAGAGCATTTTATTTTGGTAATAAATATGAATGTGGAAAGCATTTACATATCTGAGTTTATAATGGGAAATGGAATTTAAAAATAAAGCATATATACAGAAATTCTATCTTATGCAGGGTAAAGCTAATCAACCTTTTCTTCTCTTTTTGGCTGAGATTCTGAATAGCCATCATGCTATTATGTTATCATCGTATCAGCAAAACAATGATCAGATAAATGGACTTAACCCATATTAATTGAGAGCCCATATCTCATTCTTTTCCTCATGTACCTGAAAATGAAGAAGGGGTGTTCTGTAATCCTAGTTGGTCTGGCAAAGGTACTGATCATGATTATCAGGGACTGTGGTGCTGATTTCTTTTGCATGTGAGATAACTGCGAATAGTACTGCTGCTTATGTTTTCCTTAGAATAGCAGCTGTCCTTTCTGCATGATGTTTTGATCAGGAAGAATACTTTTCACTTAAGCCTTCACATGCTTATGTTTATTCTCTACACTGTGATGTGTACTTTTTAATAACCACAATTAAGAAGATGTGATGAGCTGGGCATGGTGGCTCACGCCTGTAATCCCAGCACTTAGGAGGCAGAGACAGGAGGATTGCTGAGTTCGAGGCTTGCCTGGGCACCATAGTGAGCTCGGGGCCAGCCTGAACTACAAAGCGAGACCCTGTCTCAAAAAAAAAAAAAAAAGATATGATGAAATGTTAAAAAGTGCCATTGAGCTGCCATAAAGTGAAAGCTAATAACCTAATTCTTCTAAGTCTTTCCCTCAATATACTGTGTTAAAACTGTGTAAAATTCTGCAGAGAGCTGTGATTTTTGACTCATCTTAGTTAAAAGTGATCTGCCTAATGGATAGTCTGGTAAGTAAGTTTATGCTACAGACTTGAATACTTGGTGACCTCAGACTGGTTTCCAATTAGATTCTAATTGTCAGACTTGACAGATTGCTGTTACATGTGAAAAATTTGATATAGATATGGAAATGACTCAGTCAAAGATGACCATCAAATCACTGTGTTCTTAGAGTTAAAAGTCACCTTTGTATAAAATCTCACTGGTAAATTAGAAACATGAGGCCCAGAACATTTAGAATATTTAAAATTTGAACCTAGGGAAAATAACCATTACCAGTAACTGAAAAAAAAATTACCAATACTAACACTAGGCTTTAAACTTCATGTGGGAATTGTATGGATCCTGTGATGTCCTTAATTTTGATACTCTGAAAATGGAAGAATGTTTCCTTATAGGTTTAGGGAGAATGGTATTACACTGATTGCTCATGATGAGGATACAAAGCATAAAATGCCATTATTTGCCTACAAATAAATATGCTTGTGTATAATGCCATTTGGATTTCATTTACACTAATTATCTTTATTTCAATCAGTTGGCCATTGCACGTGTTCTTATATACCTTAGGTGCTGCTGATGAAACACACTAATTCCCTGTATGTGTCTTCCTATTGAAGATGGGAAGTAGTGTAGCTTAACAATCAAGTTCTGGGATTGACTTTGTGAATATAGTGTGGCTGGTGATTCTGATATGTCAACTTTGTTGGATTAGGAAATGCCTAACAGATCCGGAGACCATAGTCTTGCGTATGTCTAGGTGTCCCATGAAGGTGTGGCCTTGGGTACTGTATGTGGTGCCTCATCCTTTTTTTTTTTCAGGAATTGTTCCTTTGCTCCTCTTCCTGGCTTCAGTTCCTTGAACTGAACAGCTTTGCTCCACTACACCCTCCACAATGTCTGTGCCTTGGAGCACCCAGCTAAGATGTGAAACCATGAGCCAAATTAGACTCTTTAATTTGTGGATATCAGATATGTCCAGTGACAGGAAGGTGACTAATACAGATTTTGATACTGGAAAAGTGAGATTGTTGCTGTGATTATACTTGACCATCTGGTCTAAAAGCCTTTGAAACTGGTTTACAGAAAGAATTTGGGAGGATTGTAAGAAGTGATCTGAAGAAGTCCTAAAATTTTCTTTAAAAAGCTTGATTTATATTTCTGCTCAGTGCTTAGAAGACCAAGGTGCAGATGGTAAAGGCGAGTCTTGGGAGGCTTCAGTTTGGAGCAAGGATTCCATTGGCAGTTGGAGTAAAGGATATATGTTGTACCCTGGTAGAAAATTTGTCTACATTTGCCCATGTCCTGAAACTTCACATGAAACTAAAACTAAAGGAGGTAGACTAATTCATCAGCCAAACATTTGGACTGTGGATTGGGCAACACAGGCTGATATTTATTAGATATATAGAAGAATCAGGGGCAAAAGATGGAGCAGAAAATTTTGAAAACTTAAATTTTAGTATAGAAGAAACCATAGGTAAAGTTAGGATCCAAGGAAGAGTGGCTGATAAAGAAATTAACCTCACTAAAAAGAAACCAAGTACCTTATGCAAGGACAAGAAGGAAGACGCCTGAGGACATGACAGGAATCAGCAAGACCCCAGTCGCTATAGGTTAAAGGGTACACAGAGCTATAGGATTTAATATTTGTCTTGTTTGGTGTGATTTCTATTCCTCTTTTCTTCGCTTTTGAAATGGAAATATTTATGATACTGTACTGTGGAATTATGTAACATGTTTTTGATTTTTACAGAGCAGAGAGTCTACCTTGAATCTCAGAAGGACTTGGACTTTTGAAAAATGCTGGAATTGTTGAGATTTGGGGAAAGGGATTATTGTATTTCTGACTGTGCGTGGACATGTTTTGAGGCAGGATGATGAATTTTTTATTGTCTTTCTTTGGAGATTAAGTATAATTTAAGGATTGGTGTTTGGGTATGAGATTGTGACCTGTAATCCTGATATGTCAGCTTCACTGGATTAAGAAATACTTAGTAGACTGTAGAGCACACTCCTGGGTATGCCTTGATGGGTCATAGAGGTGCGGCTTTGGTACAGTTCACATCCCTTCTTCCTCTCTTGCACCGTTCCCTGCTCTGCTTCCTGATTGTCATGAATTGAGCAGCTTTGCCCCATTGTACCCTTTGACTGTGATGTCCTCCTTGGACCCAGCTGACCAAGGACTAAAATTGTGAACCAAAGAAAACATCTCCTCGTTTAAGTTGTGCATGTCAGCTATTGTGTCCAGTGTCAAGAAAGTGATAGACATATGCAGATTCCAGCTCTTGCTCTATATTATTAGCTGTGAGATTTTGATATATAACCTCTCTGTCATAATTTTCCAGGTTTAAGAGGCAATAAAAGAACTTTTCACGAGACTGTTGTTAGAGAAAAAAGTAAGATAATGCACCTAATCTCCATAACACAGTTCTTGATACCTACAATATTTACAGAGATGACTATACCTGCACATTATAAAATTTAATCACTAGTTCATACACCCCCTAGGCACAGTGATTTCTTTGCCAAGAGAGTTTCAGCAACTCTGATGTGGGAGCTTTCAGTTTGAAACCTAACTTGGTATTTTTAAGTTACATATTTTCTATTTCCTCATCTACTTTACCTTGTTTATTTTGGAAGAATAATGAAATGAGAGGTTGAACAGAGGCGTGGAACTGTGAGCACATCCGGGACTCTTGAGAATTTGGAGTCATGTGAAGCACAGTGTGATTTTTACTAGCAGGAGTAGCTTCTGGTACTTCAGGAAAGAGTGAAGGGCTGCGTATATGGCTTCTTCAGGAATGTGATTCATGAGTGTGGAGAAAACCTGGAACGTGTGGATGTGACTCAAATTAGGGAATGATGGAGGTGTAGGATCCAGCTTATATAAGCAGATTCTGTGGAAGTAGTGTAGATTTATTGAAAGTTACTTCTTACGTATCTGAAGTATACTTGTGCAGTTACTTGGATCTTCCTGCATTTACAGACTTTTTTTTTGAGGCAGGGTCTCACTTTGTAGTTCAGGCTGGCCCTGAGCTCACTGTGTAGCCCAGGCAAGCCTCAAACTCAGCAATCTACCTGTCTCTGCCTCCCGAGTGCTGGGATTACAGGATTGAGCCACCAAGCCTGGCATCTGTGGTATGTGCTACTGATTGGTGGTGTGTGAGTCACCACATCTTGTACTGTTGTATGTGGTTACTGGGGATGGAACCAGGGACCTTGCACTTAACTAGTCAGGTGCCAGAACCACTGAGCTAAATCTCTGGGCCAAATAACTATCTATGTATCTATGTATCTATCTATCATCTATCATCTATCTATCTGTTGTGGTACTAGGGATTGAGCTTGAACCCTTGTGCATCTAAGGTTGGCACAGTACCACTTGAGCTAAATCTCCAACCCCATGACTGACGTTTATTTTAACAAGTGATTTGGATTTTCAAAGTTAGAATTTAGAAAGCAAAATAATTGGCAAAAAAATAAATAATTGTTGAACAATATGAAGTAATATCAGAGTTTAAGTCTATATGTATCTCATTACATGTGTGTGTATCTTGTTACTACCATTCTTAATGGTCAGTCTCACTTCATAGGAATAAAATGTGTAGCACTCGAAGATAGGATCTTAGTCTTATTCCTGTTTTATATAACCTTCTTTCCTCTTCAGTATTTGTGGTCAGAGGACTGGTCCTAAAAGTGTTCTTGGTATGATAAGTCTTAGACTTTAAACATGTGAAAGAAGCCATGGAAGTTTGTTCAGAATGCAGGTCACTGGCATTCACCCTTGAGGACTGTTAATTAGCTGTCACTGCGACAAAATATCTGAGAGAAATAACTTAAAGGTAGGAGAGATTTATTTTGGCTAATGTTTTTGGAAGTTTCAGTTCGTGGTTAGTTGGTTCCATTGTTTTTGGACCTTTGGCAAAGCAGTGTGGCAGTGGGGGAGGATATGATAGAATAAAGCTGATCAGCTTCAGCAGTGAGAGAGAGGGAGAGAGAGAGAGAGAGACAGACAGAGACAGAGAGAGACAGAGAGATGAGGTGGGGCTGACGTCCCAGTATCCCCTTTCAAGGTCATTCCCACAGGAAACTAGACGCCACTTCATAGAGTTTCCATTACCTCCCAGTAGAGATGCAGATAGGGGACCAAGCCTTCAAGAAACAAGACGACTGGAGAATATTGGATCCAGATCACAGTTTCGTTGCTGACTCTCCAGGTCTGAGAGCCAACCCAGACCATACTTGGACACAACATGAGTTCTAAACTGGGGGCGCATATCAGAATTACTTGAGGTTCTTGGTAAAGTGTAGTACGACATGTCAAGTTCAGTTCCCCTAAGCTACACACCACTCCTTCCTTATGCTCCTCTGAGACACCCACATGGGACCTGTCATGCGGGAATTCTGAAGGGCCAGGCAGGGCTCCCTCCTTGACTGCTCCCACAGGTTGTATTCCAGCTGTGTTCTCCACAGCAGTGTGGTCGACTGGCCACCTGGCCCAGTGTCTCTGTGAACTCAGTTGTGACATATGGCTCCTGGGGTCTAAGACTAACATTGCTAAATCTAAAAGGAGGTAATAGATAAATACCTAGCTGTCCAGATGATTATATCTGGATGATGTTTTCTGACCAGCACACCATGCAGCTTCACCTTCATACTCCCGGGTTTCACTACCCATGTTGATGATCTTACAGACAGGATTGGGACTGCCATGACTACTGAATGTCCGCAGTGTTTCCTGCTTCTGTCTTCCAGGTTTCTCCCTTTTCTGTGTCCTGGGAACAGCCAGCTGTTCTGTCCTTGTGAACAACAGGCTTCTTTTCCTATAATCCTCTTCCCTTCTTCCTTTTTCAGAGTCGCCAAGTACAGATGAGCTGACTGTGCCAAATGTGCAGATGTTACAGTGCACATTTACGCTACTGCTGTCCTGGTAGAGACCCTGTTAAACCCTTTCAAATCCTGAAATCCATCTTACTCACTGTGCATTGCTTACACAAGCAAGGTTTAAATTTGTCAAGCATTTCACAGGTTCTCCGATCTGTTGTCTTCCTCTTATATTACTTTGGGAAAGGAACACTGTCATGCACTCTTGGCTGATAAGGATAAAAGGTAGTCTGATCTTTAAAAATATTTGATGGCTGAGATCATGTTTCTGAATTATCAAGAATTGTAGCAGAAAATTTTGTTTGTTCTGGGTAACAGTTCTTCTGAGTCTTCAGGGGATGTGCTCCATAGACCCATTTTAAATGCAAATTGTAGAGATTTTTGTGTTGCTATATAAAGTGATGAACAAAAATTACATCAAAATGATAAGCATAGTGTTATAAACAGCTCTAATTCAGATCCTTGTTTTAAAAACTAGCAATAGAGTTTCATTTTGTTAACTAGCACTTTGTTACATAAAATCTCCCAGAGAGAGAGGGGTAGGTAGCATGAGGGGTGACAGTGTGGAATCTTCATTGTATGGGCATGTTATGCTTGAACCCCGGATTTGGCCTTGTTCAGCCCTCATACATGCAGTCTCTTTCCTGAACTCGAAGGAAAGGCTCAGTGGCTACTGAGGAAGCAAAGGGTGGTCCAGGTGAGCATTTGCCAAGTAGGTATACCTACCCAGGAAATGGGAGAACCGGTAATTCAGCGGGGGATTGTCATAGTTACTT
>PVIC010017100.1:0-33142 GCA_004025085.1 Thryonomys swinderianus
TACATACTCTTTTATTTTCTTTCTGTATCATATTTATTCCTTCCCCTCATTACATTCCCACACCAAATTTCCTATGGAAATTTCCCACTCTATAAAAGCTGTCATACTTTCTAGAGCTCATTTGCATCTACAGGTGTTCATGTCAAAGAGAAGATCTGGAATTTGCCTATCTGTGATCTATTGATTTCACTTATTAGTAGATGTTTCCATTTGCACCTAAATGGATCGATCTTGTCATTCATTATGGCAGAGTAATACTCCATTTTATTTAAAAAAAACACATCTTCTTTATCCACTCTCCAGTTGATGGACATTTGGGTTGTTTCCAAGATTGAGCTATCACGAACTGAGCTGCTATGAACAAGGGGCACACCCTTAATCCTTAATCGTGCATCCTATAACCTGGAACTTCAACATCCATAAAGTACCTCTGGAAAAATAAAGCTTTGGAGCAAAAAAAGAAGATATAAACCATAACATTTATTATTTTAAAACTTGCAATTGGTTAAAATCTTGTGTTATTCAAATCTAGCATTTAACTCACTAGTTCATAATTATGATGTATATCTGATTTTCATGTTAAATTTTATAAAAGTTCAGAGGTCTGTGCCTTCCTCTAAACTTACTGTAACTCCCTGCATGATATCCATAGATAGTTATACAGATAGCATCAAGTAACTATATATTAGTGCTAATTTTTTTTTATAAAAACTCTTCTGAACTGACAGTATGATTAAATATTTACTGTGTGAATTCAGGATCCTTAGACAAGCAGATGGCTTCAGAAGCATAATGTTTGTCCAAAATTCAGCAGAATAAGAATTAAACACAGAGTGCTGAAGGGATGATGAGGAAAGTGTTACTGTAGGTTTAGGTGGTAAAATATAATTTATGGAGCAGGAGATTTAGCTCAGTGGTTCCAGCACCTGCCTGGCAAGCACAAGGTCTCTGTTTCAATCCCTGTAACCACATATAACAATACTAGGTGTGGTAACTCATGCCTACCAGCAATCAGTACTACGTACCACAGTCCAGGGTGTGGTGGCTCACGCCTGTAATCCCAGCACTCAGAGTCAGAGAAGTAGGAAAACTGCTGAGTTTGAGGTTTGCCTGGGCTACACAATGAGCTTAGGCCCTGCCTGAACTGCAATGCGAGACCCTGTCTCAAAAAAAAAAAAAAAATATATATATATATATATTTGTAAATTTTCTATTTGTTGTATCTGAAAAACTTGTTGAAAAATTATGAAACTAGAGATTTACTAATGTTTGTGCTTATGAAATAAAATGAAATATTTCTAAATCATGTCAATGACCTCACCTGGTTTGGAAACTTTAAGTTATTCTCTTTATCTTTTTATAAAAAATAATATAAAATGTACCAATAAAATCAATAAAAAAGTAACAGAAATCTTATGCAAAAGCAAAGATAGAAAATAATAAAGACAAATCTTTAAACAATCTGTTCTCATTCTCAACAGAATATATTTGGATATACTGTGCACAACTAAGGCCTTCCCTGGGGATTAATATTTAAGGATAACTTCTCTGAAATCAAGTATAAATTGTTACTCTTAAAAAATCTAAAAATCTAAGGCTTGTTCAATCTATGGATCCATTGTCTTAAGGGTCAAGCAAAGAAAATAAACATTGCACCAGTTTTATAGGATCTCAAGCTACAGATAGGAGGATCATTCCTGGCAAGCCTGCAACCTTGGGAAATTTGTAAGGCATCTCAAGAATAGAAGAATATTTTAAAATATATAAATATTTCAGATTAAATGTTGTAGAGCAGCTAGCTATTCAAGTTGTTTTTTTTTTTCTAGCTTAGTGATACTAAGGCTTTTTAATACCCAACATTTGAGTATGTATGAAGACTTGTAGACTGTAGAGAATAATAATGCCTTAGTAATAATTGTTCACTACCAAGAGGCTCTAAATTTGTTGTCAATTCCAAGATCCTTACACAATTGATTAATTAAACATCTCAATGAGTCTATCAATAATCAGGACAAATGTACAAACTTCCTGCATTGTCCTCCTTGAATCTGTCATGACCCTTAAGTAATCTCAATTCTGGTACACTATGGAAGGTACTTAAATAGAAAAATCACCCTGCCCTGGTTTACATAATAAAGTTAGTATCATCAACAGTATGAAACACAGCATAGGGAATGACAAATTTTGATATTGCTATTCTTATGCCTTTAACCTTATCAGTTAGATATGTTACCATTTAGAATTATGTTTACAATATGCACTCCTACATTATAGCACCATCACCCTTTAGAAATAAAAGATCACCACGGATTTGGGGGAATAGAATCATTGAAGAAGGAGAGATTAGAAATAGCGTTAGAGGGTATATAAAAATCACACAAACCCTAGGAAACTGATAACGGCTATAGTACAAAAGAGGCAGAAAAGACAAATACAAAACAGAACAGATTAACAAGAGCAAGAAAACAGCAGGACCACTAGAAACTGTGTTTACCCTCCTAGAATAGTACAGAAGAAAAAGAGAGTAAGAAGGACTGAAATGCATTAACTTTTGGGAACTGATGCTAACAAGAAGACAAGAGAGGATGGAGGAATAAAAGAAAAATAGGGGTACCCAGCAGCAACAGGCAAACAGGAAACTATTTTCTCTATCCTGTAAAAATAAGAGCAGTTAAGAGAAGAAAAAAAAAAACTTAGACTCAGCAATAAGAGAGTAGAGAAATAAAGAACAAAAGCAAAGAGAAAAAAGAAGAATGAACAACATCAGCAAGAACAGCAGCAAAACACACTACCAAAAGGGCTTTCACAGCATGAATCTGCTGTCGCCTGTAGATAGTATGGGCAGTAGCACACAAATTGGAGTCAACTAGTCCCAGGAAGATAGCTGTTATCCTCGGTCTAGGTTCTGGCTATAATGCCTGAGTTGAGCTCAATGAACTCCTATACGCACGAACTCTGCAAGAGTCCGAGGTCCTGTTGGTGGGACTGAGTCCACAAACTCGCCAATGTCTATAATCAACAGGATTCCTTCACTCTTCCCGTGGGTGTTTTTTCATTGTGGTGAACAGGAATTTGGGCAACAAAGGTTTCTACCTAAATCCCAGCACCACTGGGTCAGTTATTCCATGTGTGCAGAAAAGTAAATGGATTCTCTGGAGGCTATTTCCCATGCACCAGACTCAGTGTATGGAGAGTAAATGGATCTCTGCAGGCTCCTCCTCCCCTTCTGGTCATGCAAGAGCTCAGGTTCCAAGCACTGTGGGGAAAGTGGGCCAGTCCTGCACTAGAGGTCTGTCCGTGCACCTGTACTCCTTGCTCAGAGTGGGTAAAGAAGTAGAAAAATAAAACATTATTTTAAAAGATAAAAATAGTAGAAATGTATTCCTGTTGATGGATTACAAAAATCATAAAGTGTTTATACTACTAAAAGTTTTACAAATTTAATGCAATGCCTCTAAGAATTTCAATGGTATTTTTCATAACTACAGAAATGAATTCTAAAATTCATATGGAATCACATAGTCAAAATGAAAAATTGAACCTGATGATCAAAGATGGAAACATATACCATTTGATTTACAAATCTACCCCAAAGTTATAAGAATCAAAACAGAATGTCACTATCATATATAATAGACAAATGGACCAGTGGAACAGCATTAAAAGCCATGAAATATACCCATGACCTCAGTCAGTTGACTTTCAACGAATATGCTGAGAGAACATATAGTAAGGAAACACAATCTCGTCAATAAATACATTTTAGAAAACATTGTATTTTTATGCAGAAGATTGAAAATTAGTTCCTTACACTACAAAAGTATAAAAACCAATTTAAAATCAATACTTTGAGCAAAATGCCTGTATTATGCCTAGAGAAAAGATTTTCACTGTTTCCCTGTGGAGTGTGATGTTAGATATGAGTTTGTACTTTCCATCCTTTCTTGTGTTGAGGTAACTTACTTTACTATTATTTGTTTGAGGATACTTGTGTCTTTTGTTATCAGCCCACTTGTAATTTCTTTTTCCAATTTGTGGTCATTTCTTCTGATACATAAACACATAGTTTTCTGAGGGGACCTGCCTGCAGATTTTTAAGTATTCCCCATCATCAGCTTCTTATTTTAGTAATTTTTACCACTAAATAAATGGGTAAGGTTGGTGCAGGGATCATGCCATAAGACGAGGGGAGGTGGTGGGTCTGTACTGAATGGCTGCCAATGTCACTGTGATGGGGAAAGACCTTGATCACCAAAAGAAAGGAAATTGATTGTGAAAAGGGCAAGGGCAAGGGCAAGGGCAAGTTTATCTGGTGGGGAGGAGAATGGGGACAGCAGCAGAAGCAGGGGGAAATGGAGCAGGTGGTGGAAGAAGTAGGGAGCAACAGGCAGCTTGGACATGTCCGGGCTGCTGGCAGTTCCAGCAGACAGGGCCACGAAGGCCAAGAGATCCAACAGCCACAGCAAAAGCCGCAATAAGGGACGAGGCCAGGGATTCAGTGGTGTGAGCAGAAATGCCAGTGTGGTTCCTAATTCCTAACTTCTCTTTGGATTTGAGAGAACAAACACAAGTCTGAATTTGATTCATATTTCTTGACTATGATGTGGTAAGTATCTCTTCACCCCAACATGAGAGATTTCCAAGGCTGACTTTATTTGTTTCTCTAATTTGAGGCCTCACACTCTTGAGACTTGTGTTACCTGCAGTCTAAAGGCCATTGCAGCTCGTATTTTCTCAAGCTTATTAATTCTTTAAGAAATAAAGAGATTTACCTAAAATAGAAGCAGAGTTTTCAAATATTAATCATCAGAAAAAAGTAGCATTCATCAAATAAAGGTATGATGGAAGAGTAGTAATTTCTTTCTAAAAAGAAGAGCAAAATGGAAAAACCCATAAACATCACACTTTCCCTTTTAATTATATTTTAACTCATGTCATATAATAAAAATAATTAAATTCTGGGCCCAGGGACTTAACTCAGTGGTGCTGGCATCTGCCTGGCAAACCCAATGTTCCAAGTTCAATCCCTGGTACCACACAGCACAATGCTGGGTGTGGTGGCTCATATCCGTAATACCAGCACTCAGGAGGCAGAAGCAGGACTATGGCAAATTCAGGGCTAGCCTGGCTACACAGTAAGTTCAGAGCCAGTCAGAACCAAAAAGCAAGACCCTGTTTACAAAAAATTAAGAAAAAAATTCTTCTTCCATGGACATATTTCTTACAAATAATGCTGAACATTTTTGTTTTAGGTTTTATAATTTTTTCCTCTAGCATCTGCTTGTCATTTTCAGTTTAAACTTCTTGAAGTTTTAAGGCAGGCTCTGAGAATAAACAGTATTATGAAATAATACACATGGAAGAAAAATAGTGGCCATTAAGTTTCAGAAGCACAAGAAAAAGGAAAGAAATTATAGATTTCATATCTCAGTATTCAAGAAGAGACACAGACCTGTTTTGTGAGGGATGCATTGGAAGAAAGAAGTAAAATACAAATGTGGATTTGTACACCAATGTTCCAAGCAGCATTCTTCATAATAGCCAAAATGTAGAAAAATTATCAATGTCTACAATGAGTAAATAAACAAAATGTGGCATATATATGAATGTACATTGTATGTACATTTATCTTTATATATTCTAGCCAGAATTTCTTCTACAAACACATAAACCAGTTAAAGAGCAAGAAAAAACAACTTAGTCACATGATTAAGAAAATAACTGCTACATCTGTGGTGGCTCACGCCTGTAATCACAGCACTCAGGAAGCAGAGGCAGGAAGATTGCTGCAATTTTGAGGGCTATCTGGTGAGTTCATGATCAGCCTGAACTGCAAAGCAAGACCCTGTCTTAAAGAAAGAAAAAAAAGAAGAAAATAACTTCTTTTACTATTTTTAGATTGATTACAAATTATTTATATTTTCTTCATTAATGATAATTATATAAATTATAGTAACACCTCAATATAGAAAAAACCTATCAACACTGATATATATGGTCACAGGAAATAATTTTACATAAAATTTATTTTCATATTCTTATTACAGAGAATAATTAATACAGTATATTTTACAATACATATGACAATATTTTGTGAGCCAAACAGGAACTAACGGAAAATTTAAGACAAAGAATGAAGAGGTAATTATTTTTTAAAGTTAGTTCATGTTAAAGCTAGACCTATCTCTTCATCGTGTACTAAACTAAAATCACAGTGGATTAGACACCTAAACATTAAAACAAAACACAAAACCTGCTGGAAAACAGGTTAGGTAGAATCTTGGAGACATTGGCTTACAGAGAGACTATATGTACAAAACCTCTATAGTGTGAAAACTAGCAGAACAAATGAACAAATGGCATATCATTCTATTAAAAATCTTTTGTACTGCAAAAGAAACCACTGACAGAGCAAAAAGGCAACCAACAACATGAGGAAAAGTCTTTACTAGCTGTTTCTCAAAGAACTACTCTCTTCAATGTATAAACATCTTTAAAAAATCAGTCCCCCAAATTTAAAGATTCAATTCAAAAATGGGCATCTGAAATGAACAGACACTTCTCCGAGGAAAAAGTAAAAGCAGCCAAGAAGCATATGAAGAATTGCTCAGCATCACTGGTCTTTTGAGAGCTGCATATGAAAACAACACTAAGATTTCATCTCCACAAAGAATGGCTGCTATTGCAAAATCAACCAGGAATAAATGCTGGTGAGGCTGCAGGGGAAAAGGAACCTTCTCCACTGTTGGTGGGAATGTAGATTGGTGCAACAGTTGTGGAGATCAGCGTGGAGATTGCTAGAAAACTATGATTAGAGGTCTCATTTGACCCTGCTATTCTCCTGCTGTGTATATACTTGAAAGAATTAAAAGAATCATATCATAGAGACATATGTGCTCCCATGTTCATAGAAGCTCAGTTTGTGATACTTAAATATAGGAAACAACCCAAATGCCCATCAATTGGAAACTGGATAAAGAAGATTTTTTTTCCTGAAATGGAGTATTACTCTGACATAAAAATGATAAGTTTGAGTCATTTATACTCAAATGGACACAACTTGAGGAAGACACACTATTAAGTGAAATAAATAGGTCACATATATGTAAATACTATATCTTTTCTCTGGTATGAGAACGTGTAGATGTAAATTAATTCTTGAATGTATGATAGATTTTGTGAAATAAGAAATATTTAAAGGGAATGAGGTAGGAGAAAGTAACGAGGAGAAAGAATATATATGATTAAAAATTTTAAAAAGCATATGTATATAAGAGATGGGGGTTGTAAGGTGGGTAGTGATATGGGTAAAAATGATAAAAACTCGTGTCATATACTGGTAAAAATCTCCCAGTGTGTAGTGTGATTGTGAGCTGTACATAAAATGTACAAATAAAGAATTCCATTTTTTAAAAAATGTTCATATATTTTCAAATTGGTACTATGAGAAAAAAATGCCATGCCTTTAATATTCAAAAAATCATTATTAAAATTTATATAACTTGTTTAACTGCTTAGATCATGCTACACGTGTGTCTTTAAAATTTTACTTGTGATAAAACAGTTGATATCTATTAATTATCTGTGAGAACATACTGTGTGTTAATTGAAAAATATTTTAAAGGGCACAAATAAAATTGAAGGAACTACTGTCTGAAACCATTCATGAAGATCTTTTAAATAAACATTCACCCAAAGGACTAAATTGGTACAGTAACTTATAAAGGAATATGTTTAATTGATTTAAATATGTCATCACTCATACTAAACTGTGTAAGTACAATTGAAAATTTAAATATTAAAATGTAAAATTGAAGTAAGCAAAAAACAATATTCAGAATTATTAATTATAAGCAACAATATATATGCTGATCTGTACCTGACCTTGCATTTATCTTCATGGTGAAAGGGAAAGAACACAGGTAGGTTTCTCTTGAGCCTCTATTATTACTACTTGTATATGGTTAGGTTTGAATATTTTCTTATCAGAAGTGTGTGTTACTAATAATAGAAACTATGTGAAGCTCCTATTTCATTTGATAAATAATATATTTTATTTTTTACTTTTAGTTACTTCAAAGTGCTGTATGATCATGATTATTATGTAAAGCAAGTGATACTTTCCTCCTTAATATAATTTTAATTATGACTGCACAATCATTTATTCTTTACAACTAACATTAATGATTTATGTAGTTGTACCACAGTACATTTGGACTTGTCTATAATTTCCATAAAAGAATTCTCATATGTTTTGAATCATGTGAAATTGTACTTAACTTCATAACAAAACTCTTAGAAGAGGAAGTAATTCTACTTTTACTTGAAAATCCACTGATAATTCACATTAAGCCGCTAATAAGCTTGTTCCTCATTTACAACTGAGGCTGTCTTAAGAAATCTTTGTCCTTCAGAAATTGCACTATTAAAATTGATAGAAAAACTTGAAGTCCAAATTACAATCCAATTTCTAGAATTAACTTTTTTCATCATTGCAAAATTGTCAAGAAGATCAAAATTGTATTTCACATGAAATACAATACGCTGTAGGTAAACTGAGTATAAAGAGCCTTTTACTTCATATGCTGTGCTTTCCTAAGCTAGTCCTTCCTTATAAATGAGAACTTTCTGAAACACTAACGGGCTATCTCACTGTTACCAACTGTACTCTAGGGTTCTGTGAAGACTAAATTAATTAACAGAAATTCTTTTCAAAGTAAAATAAAAATTATAAAGCATTGTCTTTTTTCTTTTCCAATACTTGATCTATTTGAATGAGTGACAAAATAAATTATATGTAAAGCAAAAGAAGAAAAATTAAAAGTAATGAATAAAATAAAAACAAAATTCAAAATTAAATAAAACAAAAATTCATCTAATACATAAGCAGGGAAGAAAATTATTTTTGCTTTGAACACTTTTGGTGCACACTTTTTAAAAATGGTTTTCTGTTAGATAATATTGAACTTATGAGCTGTACTACAATAAAATGTAAAATAAATTTTTAAAAAATTAAATTTGAATATATACTAAAAAGTAATGTAATGGAAGACTTCTCACCAATTTCCTTAACATAACGTTATCATAAATAAGTTAGTATTGCAAATATACTAAATTTTGTCATTAATAAGTCAGAAGGAAAGAATTAAAACTATATGCTCAAAATAAAATGTCTATTTCAGGAAGAAAACAATTACCATTTCATTATTCCTAAAAAACTGATATTATTATAATAAAAGACATAATATTATATTTCTTTAAATGACTGATATTTATGATCAGAATTTAAAATAATATTTGTGGTCTAATAATCATCTAGATGAAGAGTCAAACATATTACCAACTAACTTTGGAAGTCACATTTCTAACAATATACTTGAAATCAATAAAAGACATTTACGCAAAGTAAAGTCTCATTTAGTACCTTAAAAATATAGAAATTTCTATTTTTTGTGCTCTCATAAATGTTGAAATCCATGTGTATCAGGATATATTTAAATAGGATCTTGGAAAATTCACTATTGCTCCTTGTTTATCTATTTAGTCTTTTAATAACTGATTCAAACAAAAAAGTCTTCACAGACTGTGTTGGACATGAACACGGACATTCTTCGAGTTCTGAGACTATCATTTCTCATTTCACAGAGTGCTGTGTATTGCTGGTTTTGTTCAGCATTTCTCAACTGCAAGTGATTTTTCATAGCAAAAATATTAGTTTTCTCAGATCTCCATGCAAGTTTAAAATGTCAACTTTCATGAAGAGAAAGAAAACATGCAGTTTGTGTTTGAAGCCTTTTTGCTACAAATAGAAATATCTCTTTTAAAATTGAAGCTCATTGTTCCCTTCACTACAGACTTGTCTGTGACCAAGAAGGTAGTGAAGCTCATTATCCTCAGACTTAGACACTCGGAAGGAAACACTGGGCTCATTAGAAGACACAACGTTAGAAACAACCTTTCAACAATTCACTCTGACAAATTACTTACTCTCATAAAGCTTGCTGCCTACAAATTTAAGTAGAATAAAGAGCAATAACAGAGAATGAAATAGAGCAAAGTCCTGGTTCAACAGAGGTTGACCTTCTACAAGTCAGGTAGCTGTCAGTGGGAAAGACAGTGGGTTTCTGACTTTGCTTCCTGTAAGAACAGGAATTAAAATAAATTTTGGAGAACCTGAAAGAAAAAGCTATATAGACAAAAGAGAATGAGAAGGCATCTCCAGTGATGTGTGTGTGTGTGTGTGCACGCATGCACACATGCATAGATATATAAACATAATCATGACCCAGATTTATACTTTTTAGGGAAAATATGTAAAAAAAATGTTGCCAAGGAGCCTTCATATTTGTTCAAATTTAATCTAACTTAATTCACCAAAAAGTGTCCATTTTATGTGGCTTTTTGTTTTTCTTTATTAATGTTTCAGAGTAGTAAGTTCCTTTCTTTTCAAGAAAGAATAAAGTGCTTGTAATTAGTTGGTGAAGGTTTCCATTATAGTTCTGGCACTGCCTAATCCCATGTATTTTCAAAATTGCCTTCACTCCAGTACATAATCTTTTTTTAAGACAAAAGTTTTCCAATATTTAATTTTTAACTTGCAGTTAAAGTTGTTATAAATATAATTATTTAGTTTAATTAATTAGTTTATTTAATTAATTAGTTATATTTATATTTTAAATATAAATATTAAGGATGGCCAGAGCTGCTTCAGAAAGTGACCAGAACAATGGGATAGGTGTGTTTCAAGTGAGTGGGAATATTTGGAGGAGGATTATTCATGATGTACTTACTGTATATTTTTTAAATTTAAACATTCACTATACAAGTGGAAAAAAATATGGTGAATGCTTAAATTTAAATTCACTGATTGAGGCATTACTTACAGAAAGTAAAATTTACTATTTTAAGAGCTAAAGTTCACAGTGCCTGCTTAAAATTCCAGCTACTCCTGCTGAATCACAATGATTTCAAATTCAAGGTAACCCAAGGCAACATAGAGAAACTTTTATCTTTTTAAAATGTAGTATTCTCAAATGTCAGTTATATGATTATGTAGTTCTGTGTAACAAGGACACAAGTTAAGAGTCAAAACATCTATAGTGTCACAGTAGTTGGCTTCTGTCCCTTTCTGGTAAGCTCTCAACACTGACAATTCTCTGACTTGCATAACCAAGGACTAGCTTTTTATTAATCGTATCAAACCTGACACTCTACATGGTATCTAGCTTCTTTACTCAGAAAAATATGTTAATGATTGATTCACCTATACTGTTCGTATTAGTAATCTGATAGTTTTCACTGCACAGTAGTAATCTATAACAGAGCCTCATTTTTGTGTTTTCTGGTTAATGAATAGTCAAGTTATAGATTGGAAGTATTATGCATACTATTTTTCTGGGTTATTACATACAAATCTTTGTGTTACATAAACTTCATTTTGTCTTTTTAATTCATTGTGCACTCTATTTGTTTCTTTTTATTTACTACAGGGACCTAGATTTCTGGTAGACTGTTGAATAGAAACCTAGGGCTCCTCCTTTGACTTTTTATAATCTTTATGAATGTCTAACTACTAAAACGATTTTATCATTTGGCTTTTAGAATAAAATAACTCTACTCAGTCTCTCATTTCTTCATGTATTTTTTATGAAAGCCTGCTGAGTCATACCATAATTTCATAATTTTTGAGACATGTAGTTTTTTTCCTCTTTTCCATTAATCTATTTATTTGGTTCATACAAAGTCAAGTTTGCTTTGCTGTAAAAAAAACAACTTCTTTATGGTGTACTATCCTTCTGTGTATAGTACTGGATTCAATTTGATAAGAATTAATTAAATATTTCTATCATGGGAGAGATTAGTCCATAATTTTCTTTTCTTATAATAGCTTTGATTATGGTATTGTACTTACGATCTCTATATAAAATGTATAGAGGACTATTGTCTTCTCTCTGTTCTGAAATAATGTGTTTAGAATTGGTGTTATATCATCTGTAAATGTTTAATTTTTAAGCCATTTTATAGTTGGCCTATTATTGAGGGCTGTGTCCTTCAAACTTTCACATGGTGAAGTCCTAATCCACAAACCTAATATGAATTTATTTGAAATTTGTAAAGTTACTAGTTTCATAAGTAACATTAGGATGAGTGTATACTGCAATATAAGCTAATCTGAGTTATGGCATAGGGAAGGAACTTTGAAGAAGCCATGTACAGACAAAGAATGTGATTTCAAACATGAAGGCAGAGAGCTAGGCATGGTGGCACATGTCTGTAATCCCTGCACTCAGGATGCTGAGGCAGGAGGACTGCTGCAAGATAAAAGAAGCTAGCTGGGCAACATGGTGAGTTCAGAGTCAGTCTTAGGTACATGGCCATACTTTATCTTTAAACATTTTTTGAAAAATAAAAGAACAGATTGTACTTAGGCTTGTTATGTTTGTACCAGCTAAGGGACACAAAGATTGCAAGCAAATGAACAGAAACTAAGTGAAAGCATGAGCATCATTTTCTCCCTCATTGCCCTCAGACAAAAACAACTGTATTGAAAACTTGCAGAGTATGATAGATATTGTGAAATTAAAACTCAATCTTGGGATTTTTTTCTCTGAAATAATGAAACCATGTATTTCTGTTGTTAAACACGTTGTTGATCACACTGCTGTATAATTAATTCTGTTAAAATAGAACTTATGGTTCCACACACAAAAAAAATGAAGAATGATGTCATAAACCAGAAGGGGAAAGTTATTAGAGTTTTATTGGAAATAGTACTATTAAGAAATCTCATGATAGATGTCAGCTGTGAAGAGAGTTTCTATGGAAGATCCAAACTGGTCCATGTTCTGCATTTCTATGAACAAGCAAGGCCCTCAAAGGGACTCATTTCAAGGGAAATGAGTTCAAAGTTTTTCAGAAGGAACTGCTCATCTTATGTTCTGTTTGCCCATGTTCAGTTGAAACTGGAAGTCTGCTGTAGAGAGCAGCTGTTGGAGCTGTTAACTAAACTAATGTTCCCTAGAAGAGTCCTCTTCCTGGACCGAGGTATCATGTTCAAAGAAGTGAAAGTTAAAATATAGATGTATACGCATTGTTTGCCTTCAAATTTGAGAAATTACATTCAAATTACCAAGAAGACCTACTTTATGCATTTTTATTCCAGAACAGTTATATCCCTTTGGAATTATTAGGCCTTGACAGCTGTACATAAAGTTGAAATAATGGGATTTGGCATCTGAGAGCTCCTTAATCTTCTTTCATCAATATAGCTATAATAATTGAAAACGTCAAGTTAAAATGATTGCAAGCTGCAGACATCTGTCACTTATAATCATAGAAATTTAGCTATGATTACTAAATGCATGCATCATTTTGAAGCTTATTATAGAAGGCATAATTATTTGCAGAGTAGAAAAGTATGCATCATTTTATGGTAATTAAATACAAATATGAAATAAGACAGTAATTTACAAAGAAAATTTAAGAATCACTTTCATATAATAAAAAATATGAGCTACTCACTTAGTAATTATCCAGAAATGTTTTGCAATGCTCTAACAATTTGGGGGATTATGTAAGCAAAGTTACATTTTTTTTTTGGTAGTAATAGGAATTGAACTCCATGCTTTGTGCTTCCAAGGTAGGTGTGGTAACACTTGAGCTAAATCCCTGGCCAAAGTTACATTTTTTAAATGAATTCTTTATTGATACATTTTATATACAGTTCACAATCACACTCAACATTGGGGAATTTGTACCAGCATATGACACACGTTAATTTTCATTTTTACCCATATCCCTACCCACCCACAACCCCCATCCCTTATATGCGTGCTATTTCTTTATCTTTCCAAACCACATTTATTATTTTCCCTCATTACATTCCCCTACCACACTCCCTTTGAATATTTCTTATTTTATAAAATCTACCATACATTCTAGAACTCATTTTACATCTACAGGTTCTCATACAAGAGAAAAGATAAGGTATTTACATATCTGTGATCTATTTATTTCACTTATTAGTGTGTCCTCAAAGTGTATCCATTTGCACATAAATGAATGAAGCTTGTTGTTCTTTATGGCAGAGTAATAATCTATTTAATTAAAAAAATAAACATCTTCTTTATCCAGTCTCCAGTTGATTGGCATCTGGGTTGTTTCCAAGATTGGGCTATCACAAACTGAGCTGCTATAAACATGGGTGTACATATGTCTTTACAATATGAATCTTTTAATTCCTTTGGGTATTCTGTTCCTGCTTTTTAGACATAAAACAAAAACATGGAAACATAATTTTCAATTGTAAAATTTCATGAATTCAAGTGATGTTTTCAAATGTTTCAATAAAGTTTAATAATGATTTGTTATTTTGTTTTTCTACTGTATTATGCATTTTGAAATTGTTATACTGTTTATTGCTAGTGCAAAAATATGAGATTTATTTTAAGCTCATTGAAATTTTTATATTCAGCAGCATCTTAGTTTGTATGTACTGCTAACAGTCTTTTCACAAACATTTTTGGTTCCCTTTTATGTAATCATATTATAAGACAAAAACACCAATTATATTTCTTCTTTTGCAATTTTAAATCTTGTTATCTTCTTTTATTATGCTAATATTGACATTCTGGACTAGTTTTATTAGAAATCTAATTAGTGGTTAATACTTCTAATATTGCTTCTAAAACTTTTCCAATTAAATGGCTTACATATATATGTATGAAGTCCAATTTAAAAAAAAAACACATCTTTGACTCAAATACTGGTTTTCCAGTGAGTATCTAAACAGAGGGCTCCTGGGTCCACGAAACTAGGGTAAGTTTGTGTTGCTCAAAATAGTCAGTGTGCTGTGTTGGTAAATCAGAAAAGTAATCTGGAATGAATGTGGGAATAAGTCACATAACTTCTTTCATCTAAATTGTCAAATTAAGATTTTATGATTACTCATATTATTATATTTTAAATATCTGAAAAAATCTTATCCGTTACTTATAATTTGTTTATTCTGATTAATTCTTAGTCATTTTTCTTAATGTTTTATCAATGTTATCATTTCCTCAGAGAAATAGTTTGTCATTAACTTTTCTGCTGTTTTTCCTCAATTTAATGCTTATCTACACTATTATGTCCTTTCTTCTTTGACATTTCAATTCAGATTTATTTTCTTTATTTCTTTCCTAACTGATATCAATGAATTAAGACTTTTCTAAATTATACACAATAAATATTACTGTAAGCACTGCTTTAGATGAGTTTGATGATGAGTTTAATACAATATTATTATTATTCTTTGTTTTAAACTTTTCTGAATTCATTTGTATTTTATTTGTGACCATTATGCTATACAGAAATGCATTGGTTTCTTTGTTTTTGAACCAGAGTCTCACTTTGTAGTTCAGGCTGGTCCTGAGTTCACTATGTACCCCAGGAAATCCTTGAACTCACAGCCTCTGCCTCCTGAGTTCTGGGATTACAGGCATGAGCCACCAACCCTGCATTGTGGTATGTGGTACTGATTGCTGGTGGGCATGAGTGACCATGCCCAGGACTATGATATGCGGTTACTGGGAATTGAATTTGGGACCTTGCACTTGCAAGGCAGATGCTGGAACCACTGAGTTAAATCCCCAGCACTACAGTAATATTTAATTCAAAAATGCTTAAGGAAGCCAGGCGTGGTGGCTCACGCCTGTAATCCCAGCACTCGGGAGGCAGAGACAGGAGGATTACTGAGTTCGAAGCTTGCCTAGGCTACATAGTGAGCTCAGAGCCAGCCCGAACTACAAAGCGAGACCCTGTCTCAAAAAAAAAAAAAAAATGCTTAAGGAGGGCCAGAGACTTAGCTCAGTGGTTCCGCAGCCTGTCTAGCAAGCGCAAGGTCCCTGGTTAGATCCCGGTAACCACATACAATGATATGATATTGGGTATGTTAACTCAGGCCTACCAGCGATCAGTACCACACCCCTCAATGCCGGGCATGGTGGCTCATGCCTGTAATCCCAGAATTTGGGAGGCAGAGGCAGGAGGATACATAGTGGGCTCAGGAGTAGCCTGAACTACAAAGCAAGACCCTGTCTCAAAAAGAAATGCTTGAGGAATTTATAAAAATAAGAATTGTATTGTTCTTTAGTTCAAGTTTAATTTTGTTATGGTATAGCAATATATTTAGTGTAATTTCAGTTCTTTAATAGTTTATTTTATCCACCTAGAACACTGAATGTCTTGGTGATTTTGTTATGTCCAGATGAAAAAAAAATATATATATATATATTCTCAAATTGTATGTCAGCATTATTGAAATGTATAATTAGTATAAATCATTTGTTAATGCTGATGTAATTTTTAAATTTACTGTTTTTATGTCTGTTGGCTTTAAGTTTCTGAGAAGAGCTTTGCAGTAACAGACTTTATTTTCAATTATTTGAAAATTTTCATTTACCTTGAAGTTATAATATATAATGGGTAGACTTTTAGAATTGTTACTTCTTATAGGACTAACCATTTTATTAATTAATACCTAAACATATACTCTACTCATGTAATTGTCACTAGATAATTGTCAAATCTGTTGTATTGGGTCTTGATTTTGAATATTGAATATTAGAGATTCCTAAGACACTTTTTTCTCTTAAATATAATTATAAAATTCTTTGGTTTCAGTTTTTGCAAGTCTTATTAAATAGCCTGTCATTCAAGTCAAATTATATGAAACATTGAGATGAATGAGCAGAGTCACAAGCACAAACTTAAAGTAGGGACTTGACTGGCATCAGCCTCAAAGCAATAAAATAGCAAATCATTTTCAGATCACATGTGCAGACCAGGCATACTACCATCTTTGATTTATTTGAATAGATAGTTATTAAAGCATTCAACAGAGGGACATGATCTTATTTTCTGTGTAAAAGAACAACTGGAATTGCTACTTTGAGAATATACTTTAAAGATGTAAGAATATAAATAGAGAAACCAGTTCAAAGGCTAATGGAAATTTAGAGGTAGGATAATGTAGTATATTTATCCACAGGATAAAGATTGGTATAAGTGCAGAGGGATATCAGGTCAATTTTAATGAATTGCCTGTAAGGTGAGGGAGGTGCCAAAGATGTTTCTTACCTCATCTACATATTTGTATGGCTGTCTGCATATCTATCAGTATTGTCACTACTTATTAATTTATTTGCTCATTAGAAAAAAGAAACATTAAGGTGGGAAAGAGCACAGTCTTGGGATGGGAGAAATATTAGAGGTTCAATTTTAAATACGTTTGGTTTAAAATAACTAGTTTTTATACAAGTACTGAGGTAAATGGTGAATATTGGTTTTAGGAGAAGTATGGTGTAGAGACAAAAATTTTGCAACATAAGCAATAGCAATTTATCAGGTCATGTGATGGCTGTTAACCACAAGAATGAATGTGAATTACAAATACAGGAAGACAAAGCCTTAAAACAAGCTACCACTGAAAGGTGTGAGAAATCAGGAAACACCTTGTGGAGAAAAAGATGAGGAGACAGACAACATAATTTTAGTACTCCAAACCCAAATGAAAACAAGTCATCCTGAACCCCAGAAAAACAACAACAGCAACAACAACAACAAAGAAATTCATTGTTTCTCTTGCCTTTAAAATTTCAACACCATTTAATTGTTTATAATTGAAATTCTGTGTGCCATTTATATACTTAAGCCACTGAAGAAGAAAGTCAAGGAACACCAAATGAGAAACAAGAATGGAAATGTTAAGGAAATGCTGAAGTCTTTGAAGATTAAAAGAAAAATATCCACTAACAACATGATAA
Source organism: Thryonomys swinderianus (assembly GCA_004025085.1). Taxonomy (NCBI): domain Eukaryota; kingdom Metazoa; phylum Chordata; class Mammalia; order Rodentia; family Thryonomyidae; genus Thryonomys; species Thryonomys swinderianus. Next base: position 17,805 of record PVIC010017100.1, read on the forward strand.
AGGCAGAATTGAGATCTGCCTCACAGATTACTTTTTATGATATATCTAACCTCAAATAAGAAGGGTGTCACTTTAATCACAAACTTGTTTTTGCAAAACTAAAGCTTTGTAAATTGGATTTCTAGATGAATTGAAGTTGCTGGGGGACATAAGGATGTATAATTAACTGAAGGAAATTTGAGTTAACATTAAAAAGGAAGTAACTGACCAAGTAATTTACTTATTCTTTCAAGTACTATTATTTACATTCCCCCAGGTGCAGATTTATGGGCTAAGGTGAGAAAGCAAAGAGAGGGAACAGAATAAGGTGTATCAATAATATAACCTTCAAACTATAACTTAAAAATGATACAATAATTACCATGTGAAAAATCTAGCATAGAAAAAGTCCACACTAAAGCATCATAAGAGTTCCTCAAATGTTAGAGACATAATAAAATTATCAAAAATACAATAGTTAGGACAAGATGGGAAGGATGATAGAAAATAACATTGGAAAAACAAATAGTTTTGACTTATAGAAAGACCTTTTATGTCAAGCTAAAGATTTTGGATTTTATCCTGTAAGTCATATAAACAATTTTAAGCAAAGATATACTTTATAAAGATAATATCTATGACTCTGTATAGTCATTTCATTCATTTGGAAACAAAGATTAAGCAGGCTGGCTGTTTGACATCATGTAGACAACATAATTAGTTAATTGAATGAGAATGTCACATTTTCAGCCAGTTGTTTTGACATGTACATTTTTAAATTCTCTAAATAAAAATCCCATATTTAGCATTTCTCTTTTAGTCCAAAAGTCTTTATAGGCATTAGTTTTGATAAAATTCTATCACAATTCTTATAAATAAAAATCATGCTTTCAATGTAAATGAGTTTTAATTTTGATGAAGAACACTGTAATATGCTTAATGTAAAATAGCATCAATAAAAAGTAATACAGCTAAAACATCAAGAAAAAGCACAAGCGGGCTGGAGATTTAGCTCAGTGGTTCTGGCGCCTGCCTGGCAAGCACAAGGTCCTGAGTTCAATCACAGTAAACACATAGAATGCTGGGCGTGGTGAATACCAACAATCAATACCACATACCACAGTGCCGGGCGTGGTGGCTCATGCCTGCAATCCCAGCACTCAGGAGGCAGAGACAGGAGGAGTGCTGAGTTTGAGGCTTGCATGGGCTACAGAGTGAGCTCAGGGGCAGCCTAAACTACAAAGCTAGACCCTGTCTCAAAAAAAAAAAAAAAAAAAGCACAACCTTTATTATGTAATCAAGGTGAAGTAAAGAAGCCAGAGATTTCGCTTAGTGGTTCTGGTGCCTGCCTCACAAACACAAGGTCCTGAGTTTGATCCTCAGAAACCATACACAGTGCTGGGTGTGGTGACTCATGCCCACCAGCAATCAATACCACATACCACAGTGCTGGGTGTGGGGCTCACCCCTGTAATCCCAGCACTCCGGAGGCAGAGGCAGGAGTATTGCTGAGTTCAAGGCTTTCCTGGGCTACATAGTGAGCTCAGGGCCAGCCTGAACTAGAAAAGCAAGACCCTGTCTCAAAAAAAAAAAAAAAAAAAAAAAAAATAGCAGAAATCCATAGGCTAGTCAACACCTATTTTAAAAATTTGTACTCCAATAAGACAGAAAACAGAGAAGAAATGGACAGATTCCTAGAGACATATGAATTCCTAAAGTTGAACAAAGAAGATATAAAAATGCTAAACAATCCAATATCAATCAATGAATTTGAAAATGTAATTAAAACCTATCAACAAAGAAAAGTTCTGGTCCTAATGGCTTTACTGTTGAATCCTTTAAGATATTTAGAGAAGAGCTAATGCCATGACTTCTCAAACTTTTTAATTGAAAGGGACACAAGACTCCCAAACTCATTCTTCCAAGCAGCTATTACTTGATTGCAAAAGCAGAGACTCAATGGAGAAAGAGGCCAAACTCTCTAGTAAATTTGGTGCAAAAATCCTCAGTACAATACTGGCAAACAGAACACAGAATCATCAAGATCAGACTTCCTAGGCAAGTTGGATTCATCTCAGAGATGCAAGGATGTTTCAACTTAAGTAAATCAATAATGTAATACACTATATTAACACAGTATAGAACAAAAATCATATGATAATCTAGATAGATGCTGAAAAACCATTTGACAAAATCCAACACCAAAGAAAAATTGTAATGGTAATAAAAAAAGAGAAACAAAGCTTATGTATTTAGGGAGTGGGGGTTTGGGGATGGGTAGAGGAATGGGAAAAAATGAGAATTAAATTGTGTCATATACTGGTATAATTTCCCAATACTGAGTGTGATCATGATGTGTATATACAATGAAACAATAAAGATAAAAATAAACTTAAAAATTCCAACACCAAGTTATGACTAAAACTCTACAAATAGTTGGAATTGATTGTGCTTATCTCAACCTTATAAAAACTGCTTATGAGAAACCAATAGCCAGCATCATACTAAATGGTCAAAAATTGAAAGCTTTCACACTAAAATCAAGAAGAGGACAAGAATGTCCACTATCACTACTCCTGTTCAATATAGTTCTGGAAACACCACAGCAATTAGATAAGAAAAAGAAATAAAAGGAATAAAGATAGGACAGGAAAAAGTTAAATTGTCACTAATGCTGATGACATCATGTTCTATATAGAAGATCCCCACACTCAACCAAATAGTGCTTGCTTTAATTTCAAGGTGCAGTACAGTTGCTGGTACAAAGTCAGTACCCCCAAATCAATAACTTTCCTATACACAAATAATAGACTCACTGAGAGACAAAGAAGGAAAGAAATCCTTTCATAATAACACCCTCAAAAATGAAATATATAGGAATCAACCTAATAAAGAAGATGAAAGTTTCATCCCTGAAAAATATAGGACCCTGAAAAAGGAGATCAAAGAAGATATAAGAAAATGGAAAGACATCCCTTCTTCCTTGACCAGAAGAACCAATATTGTCAAAATGACCTTCCTGCCAAAAGTACTATATAGATTCAATGCAATCTTTTTTTTTTTTTTTTTTTTTTTTTTTTTTTTTTTTTTTTTTTTTTTTTTTTTTTTTTTTTTTTTTTTTTTTTTTTTTTTTTTTTTTTGAGACAGGGTCTCACTTTGTAGTTCAGGCTGGCTCTGAGCTCACTATGTAGCCTAGGCAAGCTTCAAACTCAGCAATCCTCCTGTCTCTGCCTTCCGAGTGCTGGGATTACAGGCATGAGCCACCACACCCAGCAATGCAATCTTGATTAAAACCTCAACAGCATACTTCACAGAACTGGAGACAGTAATAAAAAAAACAAATCATCTGGAACCATGAGAGACCTAGAATAGCAAAAGCAGTTCTAGGCAACAAGGACATGGCAGGGGGTATCACAATCCCCAATTTGAAACTATACTACAAAGTCACTGTGACTAAAGCAGCATGGTACTAGCAAATAAACAGACCTAGGATCTATGGGAAACAACTCAGCATAGTGTAATTGGAGAAGGCATTTATGCCTGGGGTTTTGGGGCATAACTCCTGAGTTGGGGGGTCTGCACTTTATGGTGCTGCTGTCCTGAATATACCAGAGGATCTGCTCTAACAAGGAGCTGCCCTGGGTTACCTCCAGAAAACATTTCCTGGCCCTGGGAAAATTCTCCTATTCCTGTGCTGGGCTCGCTGACCATTGTTTTTCAAGTTAGCAACATGCTGTTTTCCTTCCAGATTCTATGTAGGTTAGGACAGAGTTCAACAGAGTTAGCAGAATTAATTAACTATATGATGGATGTACTTATTCTTCAGCCTTATTCTATTAAAAGTTAAGCATTAATAGAAAATAGTACAAGGAAGTTAGAGTTAGGGAGAAAATTTAAGAGAATTATAGTTTGACATTTTGAGAAACTGATTCCAGACTTATGATCATCATGTTTATAGTTACCATTTTGTTTCTGTTCTTATCCCTAAGAATTGTACTGATTTCTTGACTACCTGTTTTTGTTTCTACCAACCCAATGATAAATTTATAATAGTAACCATTATTGATGTCAGGTGACATCAGGTTACCCTTCTAAATCAGTATAAATATAGCCTGATCAATAAACGCGGCACCTGCTCAGTAATGACTGAGAGGTCTTCCCAATCCCATCGTTGTCTGTCTTGTGTTTTCTTCATCCTCACTCCCTGACTCAGCCAGAGGGCTCTGGCAAGGATCAGTGGAACAGACTAGAAGACACAGAAAAAGTTCCAAACAGAGTAAGCCAGCTCATCTTTGACAAAGGAGCCAAACACCTTCAATGAAGGAAAGATAGCCTCTTTAACAAATCATGCTGGAAAAACTAGGTTTCAACCTAGCAAAGACTAAAACTAGATCTATGTCTTTCACCATTCTCCAAATTAAAATCAAAGTGGATTGCAGACCTACATAAAAGAAGCATTAAACATATTGAAATATAGGATAGGTAGAATAGTTGGAGAGTTTGGAATAGCAAAAGGCTTTATGAACAAAACTTAAGAAGCACAATAACTAGTCAAAAGAACTGGGATCTCATTTTATTAAAAAGCCTCTGCACAGCAAGAGAATCTACCAACAGAAACAAAACACAACCTACAAGTTCAGGAAAAAATTTTACCATCTTTTCTTCAGAGAAAGAACTATTATCTAGAACATATAAAGAACTTGAAAAAATCAGCCTCCCCAAATTTAAAGCCCCACTTCAAAAATGGGCATCTGAAATGAACAGACATTTTTCAGATGAACAAGTAAAATCAGCAAAAAAACATGGAAAAAATGTTCAACATCTCTGGTCATTCAATAGATGCAACATTGAAATTCCATCTCACTCCAAGAAGATTGGCTACTATCAAGAAATCAACTAATAAATGCTGGCAGGGCTGTGGGGAGAAAATTACCCTTCTCTGCTATTGGTGGGAATGTAAATTGGTGCAACCACATTTTTTCCCCTATTGTTAAGATTTATTGCTCTCTGCTCTGTACAAGTGGTATCTGCGATCCTGACCCTTACCCCACAATCCAAAGCATGACCCCAGGTCTGTCTGTACCACTGCTCAGCCAGACTCCAAAGCCAAGGGGTGCAGTTCAGCTCTGTCTCTGCCAAAGAGCTCACTCCTTGGGGCAGAAGACCACTGCAGGAGGTGGACAGGGTCACAAGAGGGTTGGACAAAGGGCCTAGTTCAGAGGTCTGGCTGGACAGCGAAGGAGCCAGACCTGGGAAGATGATTCAGTCTAGAGTCTGCAGGACCTGGGCCCTGAGGGAGGTGAGGGTATCTGACATTCTGAAGGGAGGGAGAAACTCAGGGACAGTCTGACCAGCAGCTCCAAGGGAAAGACCCAAAGAGGACACGAGACAGTGGTGGTGGCAGCCTGGGTCGGGCCTCCTTCCTGGACAGCCCCCACCACCTTCACCCCCACTAGCACACTGAGGCTCTCGGCCTTGTGGACTAGGTGGTGCTTCTTCAGGCAGTGAGTGTTGGTGAAGTCTTCACCACAGGAGGAGCAGTAGAAAGGCCAGCCAAGCTGGTGGGCAGCCAGGTGCTTGTGGAAGTAGTTAGGTGCTTCAAAGGCCTTGAGGCAGGTGAGGCAGCGCAGCTCCAGCCAAGGCAGCTCATGGGCACACTGCTGGTGCAGTATGGAGCTCAATAGAAGAAACACCTACTGCAGTGTTCACAGCGGCAGGCACTCTCGCCCAGGTGTGCAACTGTGCAGATTCACTCTGTAGATTCCTCAGAAATCTAAAATTAGAGGTCCCATTTGACCCTATTTCCTTGCTGGGTATATACAAGAAAGAATTTAAAAATTATAACACAGTAATATATGTGCACTGAGGTTTATAACAGCTTAGTTTATAATAGCTAAATCTTGGAAACGGCCCAATTTCTCATCAAAAGGAAACTAGATAAAGAAGTTTTTTTTTTTTTTTTTTTTTTTTTTTTTTTTTTTTTTTTTTTTTTTTTTTTTTTTTTTTTTTTTTTTTTTTTTTTTTTTTTTTTTTTTTGCTTTTTGAGACAGGGTCTCACTTTGTAGTTCAGGCTGGCCCTGAGCTCACTATGGTGCCCAGGCAAGCTGCCACGAACTCAGCAATCCTCCTGTCTCTGCCTCCTGAGTGCTGAGATTATGGGTGTGAGCCACCACGCCCGACACTGTGGTATGTGGTATTGATGGCTGGTGGGCGTGAGTCTCCACGCCCAGCATTGTATGTGGTTACTGGGATCAAACTCAGGACCTTGCACTTGCGAGGCAGGTGCCAGAACCACTGAGCTAAATCTCCTGCCCTATAATGATAAATTTGAGTCACTTATACTCGAATGGATAAGCCTTGAAAACATACTCATAAGTGAAATGAATAAGAAATAGATTTTTTAAAATTTCATTATTGGTACAATTTATATACATTTCACAATCATATATAACATCTGGGAATTTGTACCAATATACGACACAAGTTAATTCTCATTTTTACCCATATCCCTACCCACCCACACTTCCCCACCCCCTATATACATGCTCTTTTATTTTCTTTCAGGAAAGTTGGTGTGGGCATGTAGTGAGGGGAAGGAATAAATATGATTCTGAAAGAAAGAGATGTTTAAATACTATATCATTTCTCTAGTATGAGAGACTAAAGGTGTCAGTGAAGTCCACAGTGTATGTTAGATATTGCAAAATACAGACAATGTTTAAAGGGAAAAGGGGTAGGGGAAATAAAGAAAGGAAAGAAAAATTTTGATGGTCAAAATAAAGGAGACAAAACTTATGTATATAGGGGTTGGGAGGGGTAGGTTGAGGAGGTGAAAGAGAAAAAGTGAGAATCATATGTCATGTACAGGTACAAATTTTGAATTTTCAGTGTGATCATACTCTATGATTAATCAATAAATTGTACCAATAAACTCAATTTTAAAATAATAGGATGCAAATTAATTGATGACCAGTAAATAGAGTAAGATATTAGACCATTTCCATATTTACCCTTTCCTTTCCTTATTCACAGTTTAAGGTGAAAAATGCTTTTCTTGGAGGTTTTTTTTTTAAATGAAATAAATTTTCTAAGAGACAGTGAGATAGAAATAATGCTAGTGAACTTTTTTCTGATATTTCACATGACTTTGGCTTGTAAAAATTTGAATCAAAGCTCCCCAGCTCATGTGGATGTAAATATGGGATGAATAACTAGACAAACAATGAATGGGACTAGAATAAAATCAGAAACAGATATTAGAGAAATAAATTGCAAGTCCTCTCTGAGTTTAGTGAGGCATCATAGCAATCTTATATCCAACACACTGGAGAGCAAAAACAACCTAAGTATTTGATATGTGCTCTGTTTCTTTTTGTCACTCTGCCCTTAATACGGTGTAACACTAACAGATTTTGAAGTTAGAATGGCCAGAGAATGAGAGTTTGTTGACACAGGTAGTCTAATAATTAGACTTTCCTTTTCAAAAACGTGTCAATTTGCAGTGTAAATTGTGTGTCTACTTACTGAGAATGGATGGCACTTTTAACATTTCTTTTGTCATACATTGGGATTTGCTTGGGACATTGAACATCCTCTTCCTGGTTGAGACACAGTATCTTCACTTCAGTTAAATATTTTATTCAAATAATGACTCTGCTATTATTCTGAAAGGATTATGTTGGCTTGTGAACATAGTATATATTAAAGCACATCTTTGGCAGTAACATGCATAATTAGTCTGTAGATTTTAGGTGTTAACTGGCAGGTGTTGCATCTCATAAAATGTTCAGAGTCCTCGCACATGACAAAAGCACCAGATAGGACTTGTCCAAGAAAAAAAAAATCTCAAAAGCTTTTCCCTTCTGCCTCTCCAGAAAATTTTTCTAAATATTTCTTGTTGAGTATTATTTGCTATAATGATTAAAGGAGATAAATTCTAAAGAATTTGCAAAACGAAATTTATCCAGTTTTATTTTCTAAAAGTTTTTGTCTACACAATCCTCTTTGCAATATCTTACCATATAAATACATGATGACAACAGGCATATATTAAATCTTTATCAAGGAAATTGCACATCAAATAGAAATTCAGAGAACATAATATATAAACCTTTATATACATAATAATTCTTTCAATATCAGTCATCTCTCCTACCATATCACACTTCACCCACCATTATACAACACCAACTTCAACTTTTTAACATTTTATGTGTTTATTTCACATTTCTACACTTACTGAATATTAAATAAATAGTATTCACTGACTTTATGCTATTAGTAGATGATACTGTAGTTCTCATACTACCTAACTCAAAATAGGCTTATCCCTAGTCACTTAAGGTAGCAACCACTTTCATTGTTTTGATTATGATCATCACAGTTTCAAATTGAGTAGAAAAATTGTAATAACTCATTTTAAAATGACATTTGTATTTAATATCTCTTCACAATGAATTTTTAATTAAAAAAATTTATAGTACCAGGGATTAAATTTATGACCTTGTATTTTCAAGGCAGGCACAGTGCTACTGAGTTTAATCTCTGACATTACAATACATTTTTTTATATAAAAGAAGATATAATTTGTATAAGCAACAACTAGAACAATCTGGCTCCCGTATTATTTCCTCATAAAAGAAAGATATAAAATATACTTTTAGACCAATTTTATGTTTACATAAAAGTTAACAGAAAGCATCTTCTGAGATTTCCCATTCACCTCCCTTGCACATATGCATATCCAGTCAACTATCAGCATCCCTTATCAAAATGATCCATTTGCATAATTCATGAAACTACACTGGCACATTTTAACCTAAAGAACATAGTTTATGTTAGAATTCAGTTTTTGTTTTGTATGTACTAAGGGTTTTGACAAATGTCCAAGGATCTATTTCTACCCTAGTGTCATGCAGGGTAGTTCAGTGACCTAAAATAACCAGTGCTCTAGCTATTTGCTCTCTCTGCTCTCCAAGCCCCAGCAACCACTGCACTTCTCACAGCATGCAGAATGGCATTTTATTAGAATCACATAGCCTGTACACTTTTCAAATTGACTTCTTTCATTTAGTAGTATACATTTAGGATTTCCCCACATTTTTTGTTACCTGATATTCGTAGCTCATTTCCTTTGAGGGCTAATTCATGTTTTATTGTCTGAGGCAAGAAGATCTCCATAAGTTCAAGGCCATTCTGAATTACATAGCAAAATTCTGTCTCAAAAAACGAACAAAAAAAATGTGTGTGTGTGTGGGGGGACTTTTTGAATAGTCTAATCTCTAATGTTAAGAAATACATTTTACTTAACTTGACCAAAGTATTGTATAAGTAATTAATCCATTTTTTTAAGCTAGCAAGGTTTTACACTGATTAATTACAGGGAAAGAAACACACTTGGCAGAATGAGTTTGGCCTAGTGAAAGTAGGAAAAAAGATATCTTCCTCACCTTAAAAGTACACTACTGTGAAAGAGAGAACTCAGTACTCTTGAGATCGATGGCCATGGCTTTTTTTTTAATCTCCTATGCCTCAGGCTGATATCTATGGATGAAAAGGATTAGAGAATTAGAGATTGGTTCTATGTACAGGGCCTTGGGAACTGTTCTGCCCATGTGTCCTGAAACTTAGTGATTAACAAATCACACCCACTTTCCCAATCAGTTTTTTCCCATAACCTAATCTCTTGCACTACCTCCCACAGAGAAATGTATCTCGATGATCATTGTAAAGTGTTAGGAGACAGAGGTCTTCATTTTCAAATAGTTACTCCCTGCTGAAAGGGGTTGTAGGCCATATTTGCTGCAGATTTGTGTTCTGCTACCTTGGAGGTACTGCGGTTCACTGGTTTGGATGAAGAAATAAAAGACTTAGAAACAATGAAAAAAAATTGGTGTTTACATGTGAAGGACTGTTTAACTATCTACTTGATGGAAAAAAGCTTGGTGAATTTATCAGGAAAATAACTCTACTATCAGGCTGATCATGCAGAGCCTGAATATGAGTAGGAGCAGGTCAGATGTCCATGTTTTCTGTGGAGGAAAATATCACAAAGAAAAATGTTATATAAATTATTGAGTGCCTGAAAGGCCTAACTTTAGAAAGATTACCCACATTATGGGTCTAATTAGCAGCAGAGTTCTCATTACTAAAGTGCCCATTTACACCTTGAAGAATTAGAGGTAATAAATGACTTTATCTGTAGCTGGAGCAACAGTACAGCCTCGTGTTTTGAGAAGGAACCTCAGATTTTCCAAAGGTTCATGAGAGTAGAGACTTACTCCTATGAATATGTTAGTGACTATTTTCTATGTATGGTTTTTGTGGCTTTCTACTACATTTTTTGAAGAAGGACACGTTTCATAATAGTTCCACAGATGGAGATAAGCCTATGATCTTGAAGAGCTGTAATGCTGAACCTGTGGCTTTCTGATAGCCTCTTAATTTTCCACGGAGATTTTAGACATAACTTTTGTTACGATCTTCTGTGAACTGGCATTTGAGGCCATTTTACACAAAAGTACTTCCATTAGTGAACTATTCTTCCTCCAGTTCTTGGAGGGGAAGGTCACTGATGAGGACAATCTGTTTACATAGGTCTGGGAAATCTTCTGTTGAGAAGAGTGGCTAACATCTGAGCCTTCAGGCATAAATGAGGCAGGGTGAAGAACAGTGCAAGTTTTATGGTCACCTCAGAGTTGCCTAGAAGCATGATTTGTGTTGTCCCAGGAAATAAAATCTTCCTTGGCAATTGCTAGCTTTTGAGAACTAACTACAATGTGGTAGTAAATCCCTTAATTGTAAGAAAATAGAATATCATGAAACAATTACAAACTCATGTTTGAACATTTCATTTTTGCTCTCTCAAAGAGAGCAAGAAAACTCTGACCAGAGGTCCCTTCATCCCTAAATAAGGGTATAGACCTAGAAGGTTTTTTTTTTTTTTTTTTAGAGAAGAAAGTTAAAAAAAAATCTATAGAAAATTGAATTTACTTACCCATGCTGTTCAAGGTCACCTAGAGTTTCTTGTAGGAAACAAAGATATTCATGGACAGGGAATGGCAGATTGTCCTGGCCTCTTCAATCTTCAGCAGAGCAGGAATTCAAGGTTTTGGTTGTAGTAGGTAAAAGCAGAAACAATCATTCTTCTGATGTTACAGGCAGGTGCATAGCATGTAAATCGAGGTCTAGTTGGTGACCTGATACAGTTGCATGTCCATCATCCACTTTTCCTGAAGGTTTTGGTTGGCTCTGGGTCCTCCTTTGGACAATGTGGATGTATTTAAAGTACTGTCAATTGTTACAGTGTTAATTTTAGTCTGTCTTTTTATTTTTCATCTCTTTTCCTTTCATATTTATCTAAATCCTTATTGCTAAAAACAGAAAAAGCCCTATACAGCAATTGGGTCGTGTTTGAAAACACTAGGTCTCTGTAGGATGTTAGCCTCTACTAAAAAGCCCCACAGGAGATCCCAATTGAAATCCTAGCTACGTATTTCACAGATCTAGAGAAAATAACCCAAAAATTCATCTGGGATCAGAAGCAACCTAGAAAAAACAAAGCAATTCTAGGCAACAAAGACATGGCAGGGGTCATCATAATCCCCAACTTGCAACTATACTACAAGGCTACTGTGTTAAAAACAGCACGGGACTGGCAAAAAGGAAAGAAAGACTCAAGAACAAATGGAACTGGTTAGAAGATGCAGAAACAGCTCCAGATGTATTAAGCCACTTTATCTTTGATAAAGAAGCCAAACGCCCTCAATTGAGGAAAGATAACCTCTTTAATAAATGGTGCTGGAAAAAGCTAGGTTTCAATTTGGCAAAGATTAAACCTAAGCCTATCACCATGCACTAAACTGAAATTGAAGTAGATTAAAGACCCAAATATTAAAACAGAAACACTAAACTTGCTGAAAGATATATTCAGTAGAATTATTGGAAACATTGGCATAGGGAAAAACTTTATGAACAAAACCTCAGCAGCCCAGATGTCCAGTGTGCATTAGATTGTTGTTCACATATTTACCACTCTATGCCCCTTATGAAGGGAAACATTCAGAACTATATTGGCCATTCAAGCATCGATGAGATTGCAACTGGAGCTCTCATGCACTATGGGTGAAAATATAATAGTACAATAGTACCTTTCAATTACAAACAGACTCACAAATTTGTACAGACCAACCATACATAAGCTAGTTATAGTGAGATGAAATCCAGGTGAAATGCTCACAGTACTTTCTGACATATTAACCCAAAGTTGAAATTACACAAATATCCTTTAACAGATAAATATATAAGCCAATTGTCATATAATGTGTTACACTGTAAATTTTAACAAATGTAGGCTTGTGTTTCTTTGGTAAATACATTTTCTTTATCCATAATTATAATTTACATGTGTCACTTTCCATTCTACCTATATTTCTTATTCTTCTATTTCACCTTTACTAAAATAGTACTTTTTAATCTCAAGTTTATGCTATATAAAATTTGATATGATAATATCACAGAGGAGCCTTTACCCACTAAAAGGTCATGTTCTAAGCTTTAATTCATGCTTTTGTTCTATAAATTATGATTAAATATTCCTTACTTTACTGAGTGATCTCATGGAACACCTTTGCAATATCCACTTACCAAATAATGCCTCACACCACCAAATCTTATTTGCTCGGCTCTTACATCTTAATTATTTCTCTTTTTAATAGTGGTCCAAATTTTGTTAGTATATGATGGAATACTTGAGCTTCTCCACAGACTTCTCTATCTGCTCTGCAAGAAATACTTATACAGTGAGGTTAATTCATGTTAATTACTGTCTAATATGCTAAATCACTTTTGCTAAGTTTTATACAATCTCTTATAATGAACTTTGTAGTTTTGAAGAACAGTTTCTTTGAGTAGCCACTTTTAGCTGTCTGCTATAAGAGATTCATTCTACAGATTAAGAATAGTATTATTTAATTTCATTTTTAATAAAAGACAATCAATAAGCTCTTAAAAGGTAGAATTGTGCACTGAACTATTCAAAAGATTTGTTCTAAACATAGAACATTTTTAAAAATCTTGAAAGATAATTATGTGGTTTTTCTTGGATAAAGATAGGAAAGTTGCTGAGCTAAAAATGCCACATTAGTAGATGAGAATATAAAAGAAGAGTGTAAATAATTTTCTTAGTTATTTAATTGTTCAGTTGAAAGAAACTATATTTCATATGTTTTCAAGTTTTAAAAAGTCTTAGGTAAGTTTTGGTGATAGTTATATAATTTTATGGAACTTTTGTACAATGTAATTATTAATTTTCTAAAAATATCCTTCCAAAACAGGACTATTTGTTCAAGGAGTGAGAAAGAGCAGCAGAAATAAAAGGTATAATTGGCTGATTATCAAAGAGTGTGAGAGAAATATGTTTAAAAATGCATGTTTCAGAAAACTCAGGAGTCTTTCTTTGAAGCATTTAGTTTAGTGTCTCACCATTTCATTTATAAAAGTTAATTATTAATTTTGGAACATAATTTTATTTAATTACTAAGATTTCTTATGAATGTATTAATTCATTGGTTTAATGAGCCCAGAATAGGAAATGTCAGTGTAAGTTTTCTCTCGAGCAGTTTTCTAAAATTATTTTTTTTGATACAACCAGATTTTAACTAGGAAATATGAGGTGGTCTGAAAGGGGTAGCAGGTCTGAAATACACAAGTCTGTAAAGTCTAGCACAAAGTGACACAGGCTGCCATTTACTCAGCTGTGTGTTTACAGAGGGTGTTCAGGGATCCTTGGCCACTGAGGTAGTGACTGTAGTATCAGTGATCTGACAATTCTGCACTCCTGACTTAAAAAGCATGATCCTATTCATAGATTAACTGATTAAGGAATTCCTATGAGGTTCACAGCAAAATTTTACCAATTTTCACACCTCAGCCATGTTACCAATTCAGAGTTATTAGCCTTTAGATCATCTTAGATTGGACATGAAATATTTCAGGCTTGTGTCTCATTAAAAATGAACACTATGTTTCTGTCCATCTTTAAAAAATATTATTGAGTTTGTTGGTATATTTTAGATAGAATTTGAGGTACATTTTAGGTAGAATTCTCATTGAGAATTTGCACCTGTACATGAAATATTTTGATTCTTATTTTTTCCCATTCCCTTTACCTCCTCTCCCTCATATACATAAGTTCTATTTCTGTGTCTTCCTTTTTCTCTTCAATTGTTTCTTCCCCTTCACTCCCATCCCCTGGCTCTTCTCTGTCTTAACCATTCCCCTTTGTACATCTTCTTGCCATTTCACAATGTCCACCATATCTTTCAGTTCTCATGTACAGTTTCAGTTTCTCACACTAGAGAAACAGTTTAGTATTTACGTGTGTGTCCTATTAGTTTCACTTATGAGTATGGCCTCAAAGTGCATCCATTTTGTTGTGATTCAAGTGTATCCTTCATCAAGGCTGAGTAGTGCTCCATTTTATAAACAATCCACATCTTCTTTATCCAGTCTCCAACTGATGGGTTTTTGAGTTGTCTCCAAGACTTAGCTATTACAAATTGGACCACTACTATGGAGGTCTCTTCTAAAGCATTTAAAAGAAACAAGAAACTCTAAGGCTTAAAAACTATTTCAGAAAAGATGAGCTGTAGTAGACAAGGCTAATAAAAGCAAATTGAACTCCAAAAAATAATACCATGAAAGTAAAAATATTCCTGAATCTTGTCATAATAAAAAGGAATATAATTTACCATTGATAGTCACTATATTTTTATGTTTGACTTTTCATTTGTTCACATAAACCCAGCTCAGGCAACTACAATTGGATGAATAGTTTTTTTCCATCTGAAAACTTGCATTGAAATCTAATCTTTATTGTGAGACAGTAAGAGATTACAAACTAACCTGAACATGCCATAGAGGTGGATAATTTTGGAAATAATTAAGACTAAATAAATTACTAGGATGGATTCTTCAGGGTTTAATATTGATTTAGTGGATTTATGGGAAAAGCATCCAGACTCAACAGGTCAATACATGCTCATTCTCTCTTTTTCTCTGAATGGGCCCCTTTTTCCCTCCTCTCCCCCTTTCACCCTTGCCTTTCTTTTTGCCTCTCTCTCTCTCTCTCTTTTTGTGTCCCTTTTTTCCTTCCTTGCCACCTTGGGATTCTGCAGACTGCAAGGACACAACCAAACTGAGCCTCTTGACATTGTACCAGACTATGAGATAAAATATATATTCCTTTCTTTACAGTTTCCCAATCTGTGTCTCTGTATTATTACTGAAGAAAACAGACCAGCAGAGCAGCTGTTACAGAGGTGGCTGGCACAAATATTCCTGTTTGATTTACAGGCTCT
>PVIC010017101.1:0-33141 GCA_004025085.1 Thryonomys swinderianus
CTATGTAGCCCAGGCAAGCCTCGAACTCAGTAATCCTCCTGCCTCTGCCTCCCGAGTGCTGGGATTACACTGAGCCACCACGCCCGGCACTGTGGTATGTGGTATTGATTGTTGGTGGGCATGAGTCTCCATGTCCAGCATTGTATGTGGTTACCGGGGATCAAACTCGGGACCTTGCGCTTGCGAGGCAGGCGCTGGAACCACTGAGCTAACCCTCCAGCCCCAAGACACAGTTTCTTGGCCAATCGTGGTCACTCTAGTTTTTATTTCACAGCAAGGAAATAGGGTGTCTGAGGTCAAGCGATTGGCCCTCTCAGGGCAGAACATTACCGAGAGACAGAATCTTTCCGTTACCGCACATGTGCGAACAGCCAGCAGTGAGTCATCAGAAAGGACCAGAATAATAACTTCTTTCTTTCTTTAGTGGAAAGTAGCACTTTTAGTCTTTAAAAAAAAAAAATGTTATTGCTTCTCATTCAAACTTCCAACAATTTCCAGATGAGAGAACTGAACAAGTTGACTGCTCCTTAAGATTCCCTTTCACTTGGAAACGTTAGGGATTTTAAGGTCAGAGAGAGAATGTTGTGAATCAGTTGTGGTTGGTGGGAAAAAAACATTTCTATCTAGAACAGTGATGAATATGAGTAAGGGCTCCTCTGTGACCGGACCCGTCCAGCCATGACACACTGTCCATTTCACAGCCTCTTGCGAGATCCCAGTATAATGGGGACAGAGAGCCTTGGGAAAGCCCCACAGTGAAGGAAGCAAGCTCTTCGTGACCCCACAGTAGATGGTCTAGTCTCTGCATCCCATGCTGGAGCCAAGCTCTGCAGGACCAGCCAGGGGCCCCCTCAGGTACCTGCCCAGGTGACCTCATGTGCTTTCACTTCAGCATGACTTGGGTGAATCAGCTATTCTGCATATAAAGGATAGGTCTAGTTATGAGCATGCAGCCAGGTTCGCCTAGGAACATTTGAATCAAAACTAAACCTTAATTGATTGCAACATTCCCATGAAAACAGGGAAGCCCTTAGTTCCTCTGTCCCAGCCATAAGGACAGGTCTGGTGCACAGCCCAGGGCTTACGAATACTATACTGCACAAGGAGCTTCTCTGCAGGGCTAGGTCCTGTACCCAGAAGGCAATAATTTCCTGTCCATTTCTAACCAAGCACTATATACATGGTTACAAATAGCCACTGAGGTGGTGAGCAGGTCCTAAGCAACTTACCACCAAAGATGAATCTTCTACAGAACACTGGTTTCCATCTGACTATGGTCACTTCGTGAAACCTCTGTGTTCTTCACAGGTACATTTTGTTTTTTTCCTGAATAACCATCTTAAATGGTATGTGCCCTCTTCCTGCCCGCTAACTCAGCAGCTGAGGGAGTAGGGATGGAAAGTCCTTTGCTTTTTATCTCTCAGTCACTGTATACAGGGAAGATTCAAACTCTTTGGTCTGATGGGCATCTTTCTGCTACCTAGATTCATTGTGTGTCAATCTACGAAGAAGCATTTGGGCTCCTGCTTGTGAAATACTTAAGGAAGATATTTGTGTGGCCTGATTTTCACCCTACAACACTATTCATGAACACGGTCTTTTCTAAATAAACTCAAAGGCTTACTTATTCGTTCAAGATCACACAGCAAATATTTTGGAGTGCACGACTAAAAGACAGCTCTTTCACTTCCAGTGTTTTGCTTTAATAGAATATACTCCATTGGTTCTTGTGTTCATAGGCCATATAACACAGCATATTTAGTCCTTATATGTTATGCCATTTCTTATTTTTCCTACTATGCAGCACGATAGAGTAACTTGCTAAAGCAGGTGTGAAGAGTACGCCTCTCACTCTTAGGAATAAGTAAGCAGGCGCCTAGCTGACACACTAAACCAGGAGAATGGCTAGAGGCCGGTTTCTGTCCTTGCTTTCTGTGTGACTTAATTGGTCCACAGATTCACGGGTCTTCAAGTGAGTGTCTTAGCCCCTCCAGCCTTAGGAATAAATTACCTTACATGGAGGAAGGACTTTGGAGGTGTGACTAATTTAAGAACTCTGAGATACAGAGATTATCCTGTATTATCTTTGTGGGCCTAATGAAATTATGAGGGAGACACCTGGGTCAGAGTCTGTGAGTCAGAGAATAAAATATGGTAACAGAGCACAGAAGAGAGGGGAAGAGAAATGGGGTGCTGAGAAAAGGGGGAGAGAGACACAAATTTCAGGTTCTATAGTGCCAGCTTTGAAGAAACAGGAAGGGCTCACAGCCCAGGGAGGGCAGCAGCCTCTGGAAGATAGGAAAGGCAGGGAGACAGATCTTTCCCTTTAGCCTTCAGAAAGAATAAGGCCCTGGCAGTACCTTGATGTTAAGATTTCTGACCTCTGGGATTCGAATACATTTGACTTATTTTAAACCACTAAATTGTAGTTTTGTGGGGTTTTTTTGTTTGTTTGTTTGTTTGTTTGTTTTTATAGCAGCAGTGGGAACTACAGGACTCTAAGTAGTGACTGACTGGAGCAGGTAAGGAGAAAACCACACTACTGTGTATCCAGAACCCCAGGCCCAGACTGGGCGGACCCTGAGGGCGGGCTTCAGGTTGCTAAGGGAAGTTGGCTTGCTGTGAGCCTCTCTCTGGGAGGAGACGAGGGTCTCCCGATTTTCTCAGTAGTCTCCCAGTGGCCCCCAGGACACAGAGAATAAGACCCCAAGCTCTCAGTCTCTCTGATCGGCCTGTGTCCTCTCTTCACTCATCATACTGTTGATAGCATAGGCTTTTCCTGTTGCTAGAAGCGCACTTCTGGCCATCTCTGCTTGAAATACAAGTTACAACAAGCCTGACATGCAAACAACTTGGGTTACTATCGGAATTCTAGTTTAACTTACAAAGTCATGACTTACAACCAGAACGCCAGCTGCTTATGCTTTCAGATGGCCTCAGATCCAGATTTAAACCTTTAAGAGAGTTCTGGAAGGATCATGACAACATCCTGTCCTGTGTGGGGTTAAATGAGAAATCCTGGGCCATTGTCTTTCTAAGGACATTGAGATTTGCCCAAAAGAAAACATGGCCTAAAATTATGGAGAAGAGAAACTTTGAAGGGAATTGACAAGTACAACCAGCCCTGGGGAATGGATTGAGTTCCTAAGTCAAGGGCCCACTGTGACCTCACCTTCTCATCGCTGCCCCAAGGAGTTTACCTGATCCTCTCTTCCTAGCACCTGGCCCTCCATTAGTCCCTGTCAGCCCCTGTCATTGGTGAGACTACCCCCGTTGTTCATGCATCCTTCTGCATGCTCACCAACATGAGATTGCCTGTTCACAGCTCTGTCCCTAGCGCCTGTGTGTGTTAGCTGTTTAAAAGACACCTGCTGAATGTGACTAGTAGGGAAGCTGTCACAACCTCATCTCTCTGCTTCTGATAGGAACGTCTGCTTTGACACAAATGCTCTGGGTTCTCAGATTCTTTTCTCTGCAGGGTTCCCAGTTGTCTTTAAACACAGACACAGGTTCTCCCTCGGAAAGAGAAAAGCATCCCCTGAGGGCTGGAGCCTGGCGCCAGGCGTCTGACCTGCCCGGGGCTCCTGTCAAACCTGAGTATTTCCACGGAGCCCCTCAGCAGACAAGGCCACTCAGTGCCCAGGACAGAGCAAAACCAAAATGAGATTACTCCGTGATCATATCTGAACCCAGACAAAAATGAATTTTTTCACAAGAATGACGCATAAGGGCCAGAGATTTAGCTCAGTGGTTCTGCCACCTGCCTAGCAAGCGCAAGGTCCCTGGTTCAATCCCGGTAACCACATACAATGATATGATATTGGGCGTGGTGACTCACTCCTGTAATCCCAGCACTCAGCAGGCAGAGGCAGGAGGATTGCTGAATTCGAGGCTTGCCTGGGCTACATAGTGAGCTCAGGGCCAGCCTGAACTACAAAGCGAGACTCTGTCTCAAAAAAAAAAAAAAAGAATGACACATGATGCCCCTTTTCTGGTTAATGTGAGTGACTTGTGTCTGTTTACTAACTACAGCCCGTCTTCTTCCTCCCAACTTCTAGGTAAAAATTATTAAGATACCCAGTCATACAATTATTTCTGTTTCCGGACATTTCACCTAGACCAACAGTGCATTTTCTGAACCCTCCCCACATCACCTAAACCCAAATCCTATAGTAAGTTCTCTATTCTGCTGACAAAGGTGCCCCTGGCTCCCCCTATCATAACCGGTCAGTAAATCCAGAAGCCCTAGTGTCTTCTGCTGGATGGTACTAGAAGCACCATGGGAAGCCAGGTTGGAATTTTTCCCCCATTTTTTTGGGAGAAAATTCTACATAGACCAACTGGTCGTCTAGAAAATCCTGAACTGTCCTGCCAGCGAAACCATAGTGCTGGGTGCCTGCTGGGCGCTCACTCCCAGTGTGCGTAGGGCCAGAGCTGCTTCCTTTCAGCTCAGGGCTTAAGGCCCTGTGGGGGCACTAGGGCCGAATAGCCCCAGGCATCCTAGAACTACCCCAGCCAGACTCCTCAGCACTGGTTCAAAGCCCCTCCCCCATCCTCTTCTATCTGTTCTATCTCCCAGGCTTCTCGGGTTTCACCAGAAACTTCCCTTCCTGCCCTATCTGTTCTCCTTGGTCATTCACTCCTCAAAGTCAGCCCCTGAGCCTGCACTTCTGCCCTGGGTCCCGCCTCCCCCGGCTGAGCTCTGGTCTCTGGGCCTTTTCCCTATGTAAACTCTGCTTAATAATTAACCTACAGCTTCCCCAAGGCTTCTAGGCTGAGCCGTCACCCACTTGAGCTTGAAGTAGCAGCTCTCTCCTTCCACTGAGGAAGCTCAGGTGATGGGACTGACTCAGGGTCTGGGGTGAGTGGGCCTGTGGCCTGAGCGGGCTCCTGGTCCATCTCCCCATGGGAGCGGCCGTCTCCTTGAGTGTTGGCCACACCTGTCTGGTTGCTCTGAATGGGAAACCCAAGTCCAGAACGGGCAGTGCCCAGGGCGGTGTGTCATGTGAGAACCACGAGACCCACTTCCACATGACATTCCCACCCATCCCAGGACGGCGTTCGTACCTGCAGCTCTCAGGAAAGAGGCAGGAAGAGACAGTTTTAGGGAACCCAGAAGCACATCCGTGATCCTTCCAGCTCCAATTGTTTGCTGTTAACTCTGAGCTCTAAGACTTTCTAGCCAGTAAATGCTGATCCCAGACTGTTTCTTCTCCACACTTGGTTCCCCCCATCTGACCACTTCAGGGCCAGTTTTCCCACAGCCAGCTCAGGCAGGCTCCTGACTTTTCCCTGCATTCTTGGGAATCAAACCCACAGCTGATCTTTCACTGAGCTACATCCTGGCTCTTTTTGTATTTTATTTTCATCAGGGTAACTTGGTTGCCCAGGCTGGCTTTGAGCTTTCAATCCTGCCTTATCCTCCCAAGTAGCCAGGATTGTAGCTGGACACTACTGTGCCCTGCTACTTGACGACTCTTTTCACATTAAAGGCAAAATTACATCCAAACACACATGTTTTTTAAAGGGGCAGTTCTGAGAACAAAGGATCCTCTGCTAGTTTTAGTAGTATCCGGTTTCCCTAAATGCATAGATCTGGGGAAATGTCCAAGATAGGAAATGAAGTCAAAAAGCAAGAGTTACAAACTACTACTTTTTATCATAAATTTTTATAATCTTATATATGTGGTATAGCTTTACGTGTATAAAAATAATACTTTCCAAACTGTTCTATAACAGGAATTACCAGAGGCTTTTCAAATCCTGACTGGTGTTTCAATAGTTAAAAAACTGTATTCTTGTAATCAGTAAAAACTTTTAAAAAGGAATTATGTTAGTATTTCTTATTTTCATTCCACTTAATTATGCTTGTAGTGTGTTCTACAGAACAATACCTTCACTATTAAAAACACACTGCTTAATGGGCTAGAGATTTAGCTCAGTGGTTCCAGCGCCTGTCTTGCGAGCACAGTCCTGAGTTCGATCTCAGTAACCACATAGAATGCTGGGCGTGGTGACTCATGCCCACCAGCAATCAATACCACAGACCACAGTGCCAGCTGTGGTGGCTCATGCCTGTAATCCTAGCACTCAGGAGGCAGAGGCAGGAGGATTGCTGAGTTTGAAGCTTGCCTGGGCTACATAGTGAGCTGAGGGCCAGCCTGAACTACAAAGTGAGACCCTGTCACAAAAAAAAAAAAAAAAAACCACTGTTTAAACCAGGTGTAGTGGCACTGTTTAAACCAGGTGTAGTGGCTAACGCCTATCATCCCAGCACTCCGGAGGCAGAGGCAGGAGTATTGCTGAGTTTGAGGTGTGCCTGGGCTACACAGTGAGCTCAGGGCCAGCTGAACTACAAAGCCAGACCCTGTCTCAAAACAAAACAAAACAAAACAACCCCCACTGCTTAATAAAGTGAGGTTTTATATACTGCTCCCCTAAGTTTTAATCTGCCATTTCCAGTGAACTTTCCTTTCTTCTAACATCTTGGAGCACTTCAGGCTTCTTGAAGGCTTCATGCTGGGGTCAGGGGCAAGGGAGAAGCAGGAATGGGTGCAAGCCCTTGTGAACACCGGAGCCCAGAGAGGGTCGAGGGACAGCGAGGCGTCGGCATCATGCAATGCAGATTACTGAGTTTCCTGACCACCAGGCTGTGTGCCAACCCTGGGGACAAGCAGGCACAGAGGGGGACACTGATTTCACACAAATGCTCTCCCGCAATGGAGAGCCTCAGGCGTGCCCTACAGTCCAGGGCACTGGGGAGGTACCCAGGCTTTGCTCCCACAATGTCACTTAGCAGCCACAGAGGTCATGCCAGCTAGGGGTGGAGGAGTTGCTAATAACAATAGCTAGAAATAACACAGGCTCAAATAAGACAGTTTATTTTTCTTTCGTTTAAACAAACAAGTCTGAAGGAAAACAGTCCAAGGCTGGGACGGGGAGTCACGGTCACAGGGCCCTGGCTGTCCCTGTCCTTGTGCTCCCCTGGTTTTAGTTTGAAGCTTTCTGTTCTCAAGTACGTGTTGGTGCTAGAGCCTTAGTTATCCTCTCTGCACCCCAGAGAGGAAGCTTGATAGGGGGGGACAAGAAAACTCCATATCGACAGAAAGAACTTTTTTTAAGAAGCTTGTTTGGAAGTTTAACCCAATGACCTGCACCTATTTGACAGGCCACAGCTGATGGTAAGAGATGTGAAAATGTAGATTTCTAGGGTCACAGGGCCCCCACCAAGTCAAGCCAGGTTCTTCCAATAAGTTGGCAGAGGGGCTTGAGACTCTGGGTGCCCCACGAGCTGCCCTTGCTCTGGGTAATAACACGGCCCTCCTGGTCGTGTACCAGAGTGGACAATGGTGGGGGCATCCCATCTCTCTTTTGAGGCTTCCTCTGGTAAAGTCTGTCCACTTTGCTTAAGGAGCCAGTAGCACATGTATTATATATTTAAATCCTATACAGTATTGAAATTCATACACCCTGGCTAAGGTTTATTATAACTTTACACAGCTGTCCCCCTGCTGTCGGGGCCTTACTCGCTCTTGCTCCCAGATGCCAGCGCCTGGATGCTCAATCCATCTGTGTTGAATAAATGAATGTGAGGCCTGAGGCAGAGGAACGAAAGCAGGCGGAATTGGCCTCAAATATCTGCTTTTCCTTGAACTGCTGTGTAACACTAGGAAAACTGCTCACCCTCTGAATTTCAGTGTCCTTCTCTGGGGAACAGGAATATTCACGACTACATGTGTACGTGCGTAGCTTAACTCAATATGTGCGGCTCTTGCCTGGCGTGGATCAGCACTTGGGAGACATTGACGGCTTGGCCTTGGCCGCCCTGTTTTCCTCCTACCCTAGCTGAGCTGGCAGGAAACTTCACAATAACCACACTTTCATGCACTGACAGTGCACCATACCAGGAACTTCGTTAGTCTTCAGGGTGACTCAACGAGAGGACTACACAGTTGAGGACATGGGTCCAGCAAGGGGACAGAGCCAGGCCCCTGGTGATCTGGCCACCGAGCCCACGTGCCTCACACAAGGCTGTTCTCCATCATACTTGGCAACCTTCCACCACACCACATGGCCCTCACCTCCCCCACTGTTCGAGCACTGGCATTCTCTCACTTCTCAGTGATGAGCCAGAGACAGGCAGCCCTGCAGAGGCTGCGGTTACCCGTGCTTCACCCCCACCGCCCGCCCACCTGGCAGCTTTCACAGTCCGGAGAACACCAGGAAAAGTTCCATTGCCGAGCCTGAGGCTAGGGGTGAGCTCAGCCCGGCTGTCACCCAGGAGCGCCCCCACCCCGTGAGAATCCAGCCTGTGAAAACCCCAAGTTTCGAAAAAGACTAATGTGCCTGGGAGGGCAGATGATATGCCGTATATCAAGATAATTCTCTTATTAAAACAAGTCATGCTGGGCAGCCTTAATTTAGCATTCTTGTGCACTTACAGTGATTTAATTTTTTTAAAATTCCATTTGCTTGAAACTTTACAGGGATTCATCTATCATGCCAAGCGAAGTATACGCATAAAATTCCACGCTTTTCACAGAGCACAGAAATTGCTACAGAGCTCTGCCTGAACTGACGTTTTTCTTTATATTTTTTCTCTTTTCCTCTGAAAAGGAACTTTCTGATTCCTACTATAGGAAGAACACCACTGAAAAATCATTCAGTTATTACAAGAGAAAGAAGTTAATTTTAGCCATGCTTAGAACTCCCACCAGCCACTTCACCCTTTTCAGCCCTGGAAAAATACAAAGTTTCTCTCTCTGGAATTTTAAAAGCTGCAGAGATCTGGGAACTAGCACTTAAGCAGCTGGCCACCTGCCAAGGGCAGAATGCTAGCGACATCATGGCACTCAGGCCGGATGGGGAAGAAGCCATTCGGGGAGCTGGCCTTCTCAGGCTGGCGTTGGCTGCTTCTGGACAAGCTGTCCCAATGGCGGGGATTAACAAAGTGTCTTCCTGACTGGGCTCCTAGTGTTGGGGCGTAAAATCACTGGCAAGAAGGGCTGAAAGCAGAGGGAAAAGAGAAAGTGGGGCTGAGTCCTTTCTTGTGGAGAAAAGTGAAACATCTACTTTTGTTACACTTCACAGAAGTTTAAAAACATGTTTCATTTTGAAATGTAATCTACAGGGTGTCAGGAATGAAAGCAACTGAAGCATCATCAGCCTGGACTGGAAACTAAAGAGGGACCCAAGCCTTTCTGAGTGTTTGCAGGAGCCTTCTAGAGAAACCAGAGCCTGTTGTGGGTTTGCATTTCAAGAAAACCAGCCTGGGGAAGCCCCTCCTGACTCATGAACAGGTCTTTACTGTCCACAGCGCCGAGACGTTGCTGGAAAAACATGACCTCAACTTCTAAAACAATGCAACACAGAGCTGGGACTAGGAAATCCTCTACTAGTCTTCACACAGTCTTTACCCTATTGTCTTTTTAACAGGATTCCCTGAGGCTTAGGCCGACAGTAATGGAGCCCAGGACAAGCATGCAAGGGAGAGCTCTTGCTTAGGCCTTGGCCCTACACACCAGCCAGCCACCCCCTCCTCCTTGGCCTGTCCTCCTCCCCACCCCCATTTGAAGGCAGATGGTTGGGGATGGAGGGCAGCACTTTTAAAAGCTCCTGAATGATTCTAATATGTTACCATAGTGGTCAAGTCATGCTCCAAGTGAACAAGGATTGGTAGCAAATCAAAGCAACTGTAACTAAAAACTTCAAACTAACCCTTACTAAAAGCTTCAAACTAGCCCCAACTTTATCTTTTCCTGTGTTAACTGGGGGGTGGGTTCTCATTGAGTTCACTTTTGTTCTGTTCACTGAAAGTCACAAAGGGTCCTGTACACGATACACTTTCCAGATAAACCGAAGGATACCCAGTTGGATTTGAATTTCAGATAAACAATAAATTAATGTTTAAACTTATCTGAAATTCAGAGTTAAGCAGGCATCTTGCATTTTTTTGTTTGCTAAATCTGGTTACCTAGTCCTGCCTAACGTGTCAAAGCATGTGAGTTTGTTTGGGCGGGGCAGCATTTCCTAGTTTTCTCTACAGGACACAAGTTTCAGTAGGTGTAGTATATTTTACTGTAAGAAAATTATTCCAAAGTCAAGCGAGTTTGGCAAACACTGGGAAAATCAAGTTAACTAGGTTTTAAAAGTTGTAACACGTCTCACAACCTTTCCTACACAAACATGCAGTGACCCCTGAAGTTGGAGAGAAGGGAGTTCTCAGGATTTTATAGCAGGGAAACAGCAAACAGATTTTCCAGCAATCTCACTGTGGAAGTGCTACTAAGGGAAGACAGATGCTATTGAAGGAGGGTTTTAAACAAGCAAGAGACAAAATCAGATTGATAACTGAGAGCTAACTCTATTTTTGGAAGGACTAAGATGAGAGGGACAAAACCCAAGGCCCAGAACCCAGGCAGGAGGTTGAATTATCTTGCTAGGTAACAGCAAGATAACACTAACAAAGACCAAGGACCTGATAGCTCAAACAACAGAAAAGTGTTTTCAGCATTCTGGACGTTAGAAGACTGAGATGAAGGTGTTGGCGGGGTGGTTTTCTTCCAAGGCCTCTCTTTTAGGGTTATAGTCGGCCTTCTCCTCCCTGTGCAGCTGTGTCCTCGTCACATGGGACACCAGTCCTGTTGGATTAGGGCCCACCCTTATGACTTCACTTCACCCTTAAAGGTCTTTACTCCAAATTCTGAGTCACATTCAGAGGTATGGGGTTTATGACTTTGACTTGTATATGTTGGGAGTATAACACAGTACACACCAGAAGCCTTTACAGTATCTTCCTGAAAGATGACAAGGTTGTGAATGAAGGTGGTGGCAATGGAAATGCAGAGAAGGGAATCGTAGAGGTATGAAAGACACAGAACTGGAAGGATAAGGGATGGATTTGGTAAAAGAAAGCATGGTTTCCTGCACAGAGCAATGTGCACATATTTCTGTCTCTGTCCTTGTTATTTCCAGAGTCTAGAATCGAATCTTTGCTATAATATAAATGCATTTTCATACCACAGTGTTGGACTGTATTCATTTCAGGGAAGTATGATGGTGTAGTTATGAAATATTTCCTATTTATTTTCCAAAATGCCACTAGTGTTCTGCTGGGAGGACTGACGTCTGTGTCACCTCTCTCCACTCTTGAAAGAGATTGAATTCTACAGGAATCTTCAACCTAACTGTGCCAGATTCACATTGCTCCAATGGGCAGAGTCTGTGGTTCCTGGGGGAGCACAGGCTTGGCGAGCATTGGCCTCGACTTGGGTCTCTTGGGGGCTGTGTTCTTTAGAGCCGTCACAGACACACTTCCACCTACAGTGTGGGAGAATAACTTGGGAGTGGAAATCCTTGTCAAATGTTGATTGTACGAGTAGTTTAAACACATTAAAAAGCAGCCAAAGGACATTTTGAACAATGGCCTTCAGTGCTACAGAATCATAAAGCAAGCATGTTCCACCACGCCCCCCCCCCAAAAAAAAAACCTCCTAGGACTGCCAGAGCTGGGATTAAAGACACACAGGTTGATACACCTTCAAGCACCAGCCTTGGGACTGTGTATTTTGCCTCCTTTGGCCTGGACACCAAGAACATCAACAACTGTACAGGAAGTATGAAAGGGTGTCTTGGAAACACTAAAAAATCTGCTCAAACGACCCAAAGCTGGGGCCCATTTTTGCTGAAATGTGCAGAATCCTGTTGATACAAGTGTTTTTTTTTTTTTCCAGTTAAAAGCAATAAATTCTTTCAGGTTTAAATAAAAAAAAATATCTGTTGAAAGACTTACATTCCTTTGTCTCCTGAGGATGGATGCATTTCTCAGCCTTTTGATCTCTTCACCAATTACATAAAGACACTGGCCAACATGTAGCTCAACCTGCAGTTTTTGTCTTCAGTTTCTAGGTCTCTGATCTTCTACAGCTTCTTTCTGTCAGCCTGTACTGGCAGTCTACCTCTTTCCAAAGACTTTAGCTCCTCTAGTTTTCTCATAGAGCCTACTGTTCTCCCTGGTAGCAGAGCTAGAGGCTTGTCCCAAACACTCTATTCAAGTAACAGCTCCTTGGAAGGCAGGAGAAATTCCTGTGACTCTCACGGCCTCCCAGCACATGCCTAGGTGAGGACAGTTGGCCCTGAGTTCATCCTGAATCAGATGTCGAGTGTTTGCTCTACCTGGACTTGATTTTAAAAACTACTTCCTATATGTGCAAAGCTCAAAAATTACTTATATGAGCTCCAGACACTGGTATCTCTTCCCCTTGAATCTAATTAAAATCCATTTCACAATTGCAGTTCCCTTCCTTACTCATTTGGAGTGCGACTTTCTTTCTAGGTCCGCCCATAGAGTCTATTTCTTCACCCTTTGACAGTGGCCAGAACAGGAGGCCTGCCTTGATCAGAAAACAGAAGCAGAAAGGATACCATGCCGTGTTCAAGTCCACACCTTGAGGCCTGTGTTTTTGCTCTCACGCCGCACTCCACCAGGCTCCTATGTGATCCAGCCTATGCTGTCCTGCTAGATGACCAGGACCACGCGGCCAGGCCAGCTCCGGCACTCCTGTTGCCTCAGTTGATAGCCAGTTAATCTCTAGACAAAGAGCTCTTGAGTTGACCTGAGGTGACCGTGGATTCTTGAAAGAGCCCAGAGGGCCAGCAGCAAGTACAGCTTATCCATCTTAACTTGCTGATTTGCCGAATCTTAAGCTAAACAACTGGCTGCTGTTTTAAGCTACTAAGTTTGGGAGTTGTTTGTGCTACAGTGATAGTTAACCACCACCCAGCCAAAACATTCAGATGTTTGAAAAAAGTAGAGAAATTCGAGTCAGTCAGCATGCTTCTCAAATGTATGCTTTGATACATCTTTGATGTGCTAAATGTATCACAGTAAGATGTAAAATCGAAAATAAAGACTATCTAGTTGGCTCATGAACATACATTTCCACAAAGCAGAAATCTACTGTGCTTCAGGACTGAAATCGGGGAGGAGAAAGGCAGAATTTGATCTCTGCAAAGTAAAGGGATTAGAGTTCTACCTGCGGCAGAGCTCAAAACCCGGTTCACTGCTAGGAAACAAGGGTAGTGGGAATGGATAACATCACTAATTTTCCAGATCATTACAAGGGCCACAAAGGGCTGGAAGTCTAAGGGGCACAGTAGCTGCCTCGCATCCATGAGGTCCTAAGCTCAATTCACATCACTAGAGAAGAAAAAAAAAAAAAGGCTAGAAAAATCAACAAACTTAGTGTCTGTGATCAGGCCTTTGCTATCACGCCACTGACTTTACTGAAACTAAAGATCAGTTCTCATCCCTCAATTTCTAAACAGAATTTGATAGTCATTCTTCTGACCCTTCCTGTGCAAAGATAAAGCTTTTTCTTGGTTTTAATAAAAAATCAATTTGAAATCTTTGAGGTAAACATAGTAATTTAAATTAAAGTTCAGTAGCTAGAATAAACTCTAGATGGATCATATTTAAATAGAAAATTAATGAAGTAGAAAACAGTCCTGTGGAATTGGCTCATTCATAGCCAAAGATACCAAAAGATAGCAGTATGAAGACAGAATTCAAATTGCTACAACCATGTCAAACAGGATTTCTGAAGAAGGGAACAAGAAGCAGGAATTGGGGAGCTACGTGGCAGAGGCTTCTGTGATTGCAAAAGAGAAAGTCCTTGGACTAAAAGAACAACAGAGAGCTTACATTGGATAAGTCAGGAAAACCCACCCTGACCAGACACACTGAAGTAAAACCACAGAGCAGGAGAGCTGAGGACTCTCCAGAGGGGAAAGAAGTGTGATTTATACAGAATGACAGTGCACGGAAGGCAGCTTCCCTACCACTAGGATGCAGTCACTGATTCACTAAAAACATGACAATGATTTAATAAATAGGAAGAAGACTGACCCTAAGGCAAAAAATATAACGATCAATATGGAGATTGATAACATTTGGCAATACATTTCCTTAATTACTGATAATGACTCAGATACCCACCATATTTAGGGTTTTTGTTTTTAATTTTAAAAAGGATAAAAGGGTTTAGGTGTGTAGCTCAGTAGGGCACATCCTTAAAGGCCTGTGTGAGGGCCTGGCTTCAATTCTCAGCACTGACCCCTCCCCCAAAAGGTAGGAGGAGAAAGAAACATCATGTTCAAACTTCATGTGCAAGTGATATATCTGTAGTATGAAGGGGAAAGATAGAAACTCTGGATAACTCCTGTATTACCCTTCATTAGAAAAATTTATGATCAAGTATATTGGTTTAAAAATAAGGGAAACCATTAAAAATCAACAAATACATCTATATTTATTAAAATAGTATATATATGGAAGCTATATTAACACAGTGGAAGGCAGGAAAAGATAAATTTACCAAGCAAAAAATAAAATAGCATTATAATCAAGAGAAAATATCAGGGGCCGGAGGGTTAGCTCAGTGGTTCCAGCACCTGCCTCGCAAGCGCAAGGTCCTGAGTTTGATCCCCGGTAACCACATATAATGCTGGGCGTGGAAACACGCCCACCAACAATCAACGCCGCATACCACAATGCCGGACGTGGTGGCTCACGTCTGTCATCCCAGCACTCGGGAGGCAGAGACAGGAGGATTGCTGAGTTCACGGCAGCTTGCCTGGGCACCATAGTGAGCTCAGGGCCAGCCTGAACTACAAAGTGAGACCCTGTCTCCAAAAAGCAAAAAAAAAAAAAAAAAGGAGAAAATATCAAAGAAGACAGAAATTCAAATGAATTACAATAAATATCAGAGGAATAGATCTATACACCAAAAATGCTTGTGAGAGTAGACTCCTGTACTTCTTATTGGGAATACAGTTAAAATAAAACCGAGAGGCTGGAGCTTTGGCTCAGTGGTACCACACCTACCTTGCAAGCACAAGGACTCAAGTTCAGTCCCCAGTACTGCCAAATAAATAAATAGAAGCCAAATATTGATGTATTTTAAAAAATAAAATAAACTGAGAGAAACAAATAAAAAGAGGTGCCATGTAAATAATACTAAAAAAGAACTTGGAATATATATATATATTTTTTACATATATATGTGTATATATACACCAAGATATAGTATTCAATAATTTATATACAACTAATAGCTTAACTCCCAAACTATAAAGTCAAAGGCAAGAGAATAATAAAAAGAAAAATCAAGCCGGGCGTGGTGGCTCACGCCTGTAATCCCAGCACTCAGGAGGCAGAGACAGGAGGATTGCTGAGTTCGAGGCTTGCCTAGGCTACATAGTGAGCTCAGTGCCAGCCTGAACTACAAAGTGAGACCCTGTCTCAAAAAAAAAAAAAGAGAAAAAAGAGAAAAATCAAGAAAATCCACAATCACAGAATAGATTATTATAACCAAGTAAAGAGAAAGTTTATTAAGCATTAAAAAAGTTGTGTTTGTTTGATACAAGATCTCACTTTGTAGTTCAGATTAGCCCTGTGCTCACTATGTCGCCCAGGCAAACCTCGAACTCAGCAATCTTCCTGCCTCTGCCTCTGAGTGCTGGGATTACAGGTGCAGGCCACCACGCCTGACTAAGTATTAAAAAGTTTTGATCAGCAACAAATCTAGTAGATATGCAGAGAAAATCCTATACCAACAGTAGACTCAAACATAGATTTATATAGTCTTACCTGCTCCTAGAATCACAAAGGAAATCTCATCAGATATGACAAGGTCTCAGAGACCACATTCACAGACCACAGTGCAATGAAATTTAAAACAAGAATAGTAACTATGACTCTTTGAAATTAGAAATGCAACTTCTAAATAACTCATAAGTTAAGGAGGAATTCACAAAGGAAATGATAAAATGTTGGAAATAAATGATAACGAAAGTATCTCCTATCACAACCTTTGAGAGCTTGTCTAGGAAAAAATGCAGTAAAAGATATTTTTAGGATAGCTGGTAAGATTTGAAAATGCCTATAGTTTAGACAGTAGTAGTATATTAAATTTTCTGGGTTTAAAAAATCACTCTGTATAGTGAATAGATGTCTTTGTTCCAGGAAATCCACACTAAAATGTTTGGGGATAAAGGATTATGATGATTGAAACTTACTGTCAAATAAGATCAGATGATGAGACAGAGGAGGAGGGGCTGAGAAAGAGGAGGAAGGGAAGAAAAAGGACAAGGAAAAAAATAAAGCAAATGTAAAATGTTAGTTTAGTAACGGCAAATCTGGGTGAAGGACATATGGGAATTTTGAAACACTATCCTTGTAAAGTTTTGTAAGTTTCAAATTATTGCAAGGCAAAAAGTTTTTAAAAGAAAAAATATATAACATGCAATTATAGCTAAAGGAAAATTTATTTTTACACTTGATCTTAGCCAAAAGGCCGAGAAGCATTGGGGAAGGTTCATTTTTAAATCTAAATAGCTCTAATTTTTAAAAGGACAGTGAGTTGCCAGACTTCATTTCCCTTCCAAGGTTTTCTTCCACACCAGTTGGATAAACCAAAACCTGTTGTGTGAGAAAATTGCACATTCTGTAAATTAGCAAAGTTGCCCACGATTTCTATTGTGCAGTATATGAAACAGCGTCTCACAGTTGCAAACTGCATTTGTTAGGAATCGCCGTGGGGATAAACATAGGCCAGTGACTAAACAGTGATGTCACACAATTGTTTTAAATAGCTGAACCAAAAAAAGCAACTTGTGCCACATTCCAACTAGGTCATAAAGCCATATTTAAGGAGCTTTGGTCTTGGGATTTCTCTTAAGCCTTTTGTAACACTTTGTTTTAGCATCTCTCTTCATGTGGTATAATTTAAAACAGAGTAAACTAATCTCCTCTTAAGTGTTTCCTGAGAAATCTGCCTGTCGACCTCAGAAGAGTGCCAGGTGCCCACGCAGAGCTGAGGGCGACGGTCCAGGCACTCGGGACCATTTAGTGAGGCGCTGCAGTGGAGGAGGACAAGGTGGGGATGCTACGAACCACACCAGGGTTGCCAGGAAGAAGAGGGCGGGTTGGCAGAAGGCCTGGCAAAGGAAGAGGATCTACAAATGGCTTCAGAGAGCTGAAAGGATAGCTTCTGAAGACTCTGCCAGCCTTGACACGTTCACAGCAACTCCACATTACCAGTTAAGACCTTTTGGTGAGTAAGAAAAAGTATCAGACAGACCACAGAGTTGTGTGGTGGGAGCAGCTGCTGGAGACGCACGAGGCACACACAAGCCCTACATGAGCGAGGCTCGCCGTGCTCGAGACCACCTTGGGTGGGCGGTATAGGTCAGATGGATATTTGGGTACCCTCTTCACTCTGCTACAGACCCACTGCCCTGAGTCACCCCATCCTGCCCGGCCGACACTCTCTCCTGAGTTACCTGGCACAGTCACAGCAATCTTGGGGCTTAGCACTTACAGGATGTGGTCAGCAAGGAAGGAGCAAAGGCTGCCCTTGCTTGAAGACAGCAGAGTGGAGGGTTGTAGGTGCATTCTCCATCTCTCCATGTATGTCAAAGTCTGCCAGTTTCAATTAAAACTGTTTAGGAAGACAAAACATGGACCCAGCCTGGAAGCTCATATGAAGGCTCAGAGACACCCTGTGAATGTCTGTCCTGTACTCCTGCTCTCCAGAGAGCTGGCCATGCTGCAAGATTTCCAGCCCTGGTCCCCTGTCACCCAATCAGTCACTGCTCCTTCCTTCCTACAGGAATCTGTCCAGACGAGATGGACAGAGAATTCCTGATCTATGAAACATCAGTAGAATTTCTAATCAGACTTGTTCACAGTTAATAGCTTTGAAGGAAAAAGAAAACAATCTAGACTGGATGTCAGTACGTATTTTAGAGAACCAGCCAGCAAGGGCTCTGGTGAGATTTCTCAGGCAATGGAAGATTAGTGCTAGACAAAAGCAGGGTTACAACTTTTTCTATTAGCTCAAATTTCACAATCCTCAAATAGTAAATCACCACTACCACCGTCATCATCATCACTTCAGACTCTAATTCTGCTTTTGCCCCAACCAGATGATTTTACCGGCACTATTAGAGAATTTCCAACTTTGGAAGACATGTCCCAGATGCTCCAGCTAGCTGGGAATGGCCCAGGAGCCCAGTTTCCCCCACTTGCCAGGCAGTCACTGCAAAACCAAAAAAGGACTGGCAGGGTCTGCCTCTGCTCCCAGGAATTTTTGCTGTAAGAAAGATGCTATCAGGGTCAGGGCTCAAAATGTTCTTTCAGTGCTAGGGATTTAGCTCAGTGGTTCCAGCATCTGCCTCATAAGCATAAGGTCCCAAATTTGATCCCCAGTACCACATACCACAGGGCCAGGCATGGTGACTCATATCCATAATTCCACCACTTGGGAGGCAGAGGTAGGAGGATTGCTGTGAGTTTGACTCTTGCCTGGCCTACATGGTGAGCTCAGGGCCAGCCTGAACTACAAAGCAAGATCTTGTCTCAAAAAAAAAAAAAAAAAAAAAAAGTTCTTTCAAGTTCTCTAAGAATAGTAGACAGGCTAAAATGCTCAGAGGAGTGATGTGGTATGTGACAGACTCCACTCCAGGGCCCCATGGTGGTCTCTCCCTCTCTGGAGTGAGAGGAGGCACGTGTGCAGGCCACACAGGTCGCAAGGCAGCACATGCATTTCCAGAGGTACCACAGACTGTCCGCTGCCCCAGCCAGTAGTTAGGCACCATCACAAACACTTGATTTCCCAGGCATTGTGTTTGTTTATTTCCGGGGAGAATAGGAAGAAGAATAGGAAAACATTATTTCATACAATAATATCATTATTACAGTTTTAAAACTATTTCAGAACTCCCTGGTTCACCCTCACACTGCACGGTATGTAAATTTCACAGTGACCCTGCAAGAGCATAACAGCAGTATTATCCTTATTTTATAAATGAGGAAAGTGAGGACAGCGAGATCGGGTGTTTGCCCAAGGCCAACACAGTAGGTGTCAGATGGGACAGTCAGCGCCTGGGTGGGGAGGGGAGCAGCCTGTAGTAGTTCCCTTTAGACTCTGGACCACATTCCAGCTCTGCTCTGTGAATGTGGCCTTAGATCCGAAGGGAGACTTAGTGCTAATTAGTGTGAAGAAACAAACAGAGAGTGAATCAGAGAGAAAACTGCATGGCAATGTGACAATACTTATGACAATATGTACTTTACAACTGCTAAAAGAGTAAATTTTTTTTTTTTTTTTGAGACAGGCTTTGTAGTTCAGGCTGGCCCTGAGCTCACTATATAGCCCAGACAAGCCTTGACTCAGCAGTCCTCCTGTCTCAGCCTCCACAGTGCTGGGATTACAGGTATGAGCCACCACGGCTAGCTAAAAGAGTAGATTTAAAATGTTCTCATTACAAAAGTGCCATAAATATGTGAGGGGATTGACCTCATATGACCAGTCCACAGTGTACAAGTTACAGTTTAGATCTAAAGTATCTCCTCGAATTGCATCTGTTCCAAGGTGAGGCTTTTGGGAGGTGATTGGGTCCAAAGGGCTCTTCTTTCATCCATGGTCCATTGTTGGTGA
Source organism: Thryonomys swinderianus (assembly GCA_004025085.1). Taxonomy (NCBI): domain Eukaryota; kingdom Metazoa; phylum Chordata; class Mammalia; order Rodentia; family Thryonomyidae; genus Thryonomys; species Thryonomys swinderianus. The sequence continues at coordinate 19,503 of PVIC010017101.1, forward strand.
GGCTGTGATTTGATGGCATCACTGATGACAGAAATTTGGTCAGTGGAACATAGGAAGGGACTGAGCCATAGGGTGTCCACTTGGGGGCTCCATCCGTCCCCTGGCTCCTTGCTGTTCAGACCTTGTTGGTGTCTCTGCTTCCTGACACCTTTAGTTGAGTAGTGTTGCTTTAAGAGATACGCTGCTGCCAGTCAGCCCACAGCAATGGGACCAGCTGACCAAGGACCAAAACACCTGAAGCCTTGAGCCTAAATAAGTAAATCTTTCCTCTCCTATGCTGTTATGCCCAGGTATTTAGTACCATGACCGAAAAGCAACACAGTGTACACAGAGTGTACACTGTGCCCCCACAAATACATACAATTATTATCTGTTAATTAAAAGTTAAACTTCAAACAGTGTATCAGGTGACCCTGTGTGACCTATGGAGTCTCCAGAACTGTTTGTAGGTCATTTATATTCAAATACAGTTTCACTTTTGGTAGCACAGATTTGCATATTCCAGCCTATTTGCTTGTGGAAACTATGCTTTCTTCTGCAGGATGCTAAGTCTCTTTGTTCTGCCCTGGATGAGCAAGGCTGCACAGTGTTTGCTGTGATGCGTAGACTTTGAAAGGAAAAATTCGGGAGAGTGCCAGAGCAGGGCCCAGGGATGAGAGGACTTATTCGGCAACTGTCAGGGCAGATCAGCTCACAGGCTGGGTAGTGGATGGCAGGGCGGGAGCTCTGTCTGCAGGGCAAAGCTGGGCATGCAGGTCCCTCTGTGAAGCTGCTGTTCTTCCAGGGAGCCACCCATAAAACTGCGCGCGCCCAGCCACCTCATGTAAGGAAAGCGGAGTGCTGCCGCTGGCACAAGACGCTTCCAATTCCAAATTCATCCCTGGGGCCTGAGACATCCATGCTCAGAAGCCCATAAATAATGCTGTGCTCCCCCAGCTTGTCTGAGCACTCCTGGGATTCCTGCACAATGCCCGAAGATGAGAAATCTTGGCTCCCACCACCATAGAGGGCAGTGAAGGGCCCTGGCTCATCCTGCCAATGACACACCCTTTGTAAAGTGAATCAATTGACGAGTCACTGTTTTTCAGGACAAAACCTGCTAAGGATTAAGGGGTCTTTTTGGCAACCCACGAATTTTCAAATGCTTGTTTCAACTGTCCCAGGAGGATCAGGAAATAGGAGAGCAGGTAGGGAAGTCCACAAGAAACCTAGCATCTTCCCCAACAAAGGTGCGTAGCTCAAGAAGGCCAAACGTGATTTAAAATGCTTTTCACATAGGGGATCACATTTCACTCAAAGAGTTACTGACCAACCCCAGACACTGATCCCGGGACTTTTGCCTTTTGTTGTACAATGCTTGTTCCCTACCCCACTGGGGCTCACAGCCAGGGGTTCACCCTTGCTAGGGAAATGCTCTGGCACTAGCTCCATCCCACATCGTGGGGACCTTCTGAACCTTAGAGGAAACACAAACACTGAAGAAAAAATTCAAGTGTTTGGAGACTGTGAACCTTTTCTTCCTTTTTGCTACGTAACCCATATTAGAAGTTCCCGCCCATGTTCCAGAGGAGGGCATCTGTCTCGTGTTCAGAGAACTGAAGACTGTCCTCAGTGTGGCGACTGCGTAGTCCATCAACCTCAAGCTGATTGTTTAGCTTAGGACTGGGAATGCACAGTCGAGCCGAGACACCTGTGATCCCACAGCAACATGCCTGTTTGGCATTGGGGACCCATGGGCTGTAATTTGCAGGAATTATTCATTGGCAGTTGAGGCAAAATTGTAATGGGATAAAGGAGCCCGGCTTTGAATGCCTGAGCAGTGAGTCTGTCCAAGGCCCCACACCTTTCCACAGGCCCTCTGGGCTTTTCAGTGGGCCTTGTGAGGCCCCGTCTACCTTGGCTTGGCGGTGCAGAAGCAGCACTGGGTGGTTTATTATGCAGTGGGAGGGATGAAAGAGGCCCGAGTGATGAAGTCTGTGCTCACCTTCGCCTCATGGGGCTGTCTCCTAGAAACAAACTTCAGGTTCTTGTCCCTGCCTCAAAGGGCTTTCCATTGTCCCAGAACGAAGCCAAGGTCCCCGTTTGTACGTCCCCATGTATCCAGCCTGTCACCCTTCCAAATCTTTGCATTTCTCATTCTCTTTATTTTATTCCTTAAGTTTATTTCTGTTCTTCCCAAGAAAGAATTCTTTGTATCTTACACACTGCCTCAGCCCCTCTTTACTTTTTAGTATCAGTTTCTCCATGATGCTTACCTCAACAGTCACTTCCTTAGAAGAGCCATCCCTAAATTCCCCCCCTCATCTCTACAAGATGGGATAAATCCTTTTAAAATATTCTTTCAAAGTATCCTATCCTTTCCCTTTTTTACAGTTTATAATGAAACATTTAGTGCTACATATTGGGTGGATTTCAGTTTTTCCCACTAGGCTATAAGCAGTGTCTATTTCACTCCAATGCTTCCCACAGAGTCTGGCACATAAGATAACACAGACCACTTGGGAATGAATGAATGAATAAGTGAATGAGAGAATGAATGCCATGGCACTCTTGTAAGGATGGTGACATAAAGTAGAAACCTAGATCATTGCTCCCACTCACTTCTGCGAGCCTTCTTGGTCAATGGCCAGTGACACTTCAGTTGGCCAAACTGCTCTTGGAGGAGTATACATTTTCTCCTTTTGTTTTGGTTTAGAACATTGGGAGAATGGAGAAGAGATAAGCCCCAGACAGTCCTCATTTCTCTGATTAAGAACAGCCCGATGGTCTGAACACAGTTCGCTTCTTCTCCAGGGATTGCACAGGGAGAAGCGAGGGGTCCGTGTGCAGTGATGCTGCCCTGACAGTGGCTTCCAAGACAAGCAGATACTTTGAAAACACGCTGACAGTGGGGCTTTGTGTCCTCACTGAGCTGAAGACTAACACACACACACACACACTCAAGTAGGCACACACATACACATAGCCCTGCATTTAAATACAAAGCATTCGTACAGAGCCAGGAATGTCCCAGAGTCAATAGTGTTGATCCTTAGGCTTTCTGAGAGGGCCTGCATTTCAGGGGGATGAGCCAAAGACCTGTCTCTCAGATAACACTGTCTGGGCCAACCCAGTGGGCCATGGGCAAGTTTCTCCTGTGTGCAGCAGGAGCTTGGGAGACCTCTGGAGTAGAGACACATGGAAGGCTACCAAGCTCGCTGTGCCAACAAACACAAGACAGTGAGATAGCAATCCCACAGTATATACTGAGGAGTGCGAGGGCATGGCGGCTACTCCAGAGTAGTAAGTTTCCTCTGCATTGAGGATGCCATCTCTCGGGCGGGGATCCCTTGGGAAATCTTTCTGGAGGAGGGAAGTCTGAGTCTGTAGGAGAATAAGACAAACAGGTGGCCAAGGAGCTGAGCAGTGAACAGCCAGCCCTGCAGCCTGCAGGAGCCTGGAGCTGAGCGCTGGGCATTGTGATGGGGGATTTGTGACTTGGGATATGGCTCATGGATCATGTTGGGGAAAGATAACTCCATTGGCAGCATCTGTAGATAATAAACAGCCCAACATCTAGCTGATGGGATAAAGTTTTACTCTTCTTTTCAACCAGATGTTGGTACATTCTGCAAACGCACTGCCTCTCTAGTCCTCACACTAGTGAAATTATTGTGCTTTACCAGCTGAATCGAGGCTTTCTCTCCCCCCAGATTCTGCAACTTCTACTGTGCAGTTTTGCTTCCACTCACCTTTCCTGTTGTCCAAATCAATCTCCATGGAAACACAAGTCCTATTGAATTATAAGCAGCAGTGTCCACTTAGGTAAAGACACAAGAATGGAAAGCACAGGGCATGCACACCTTGGCAGCAGTTACCTTCTACAAGGTCTCAGAGACGAAGTGCAGCTAAAACATCTTCAGCTATGATAACATTATGTGTGTGTGTGTGTGTGTGTGTGTGTGTGTGTACTGGGTCTTTGCATTGACCTACATTTTTTCCTTTTAAATTTTGAGACAGTGTCTCGCTAAGTCCCTACATTTCCCAGGCTGACTTCAAACTTGCAGTCTTCCCACCTCGGCCTCCCAGAGTGCTGGGATGATAGTCATGTGCCACCATAAGAGCTTTCTTTCAGGACAAGCCATTTCCCCAGGGAGAGTCTGCTATTCTAAGCAAAGGCAAGGCAATAAAAGATCAAGGATGTCTTTATAAAGCCACAAACAGAACAGGGCACACCTTGAAGTTGGTTGGCTTTTGACCTCTTTAAAAGCCAGGACCACAACCAAGTGCCCACATGACACTTTCTATAAGCTGGCCAAGCGTCTCTTTTCCTAACCACAGAAACCTCAATGTTTGTAGAGAACAAGCAGGGAAAGACATCTGGTAGACCAGGTCCTAAAAAGGACAGAAGAAATAAAAATGGGTACAGGAGGCAAGGAAAATTGTAAATAAAAAAGTGTTCTTTTAAGAAGATTGCAGCTTCAAAGCACAGAGTTATCCAAAGTTATCCATATCAGTATTTGCTAAATTTGTTTATGCTTCTTTTCTTCTAGGTTCATATGCCCAGCCAGAATCCCTTAAAGATACTTTAAGTCCATATAGTAGAAGTAAAGGGGGGAGACCTAATCTTAAAATAAAGTTTCCCATCTTTACAAAATGGTGGGGTTCATGCCTTTCACCTATAAAATTGACCATTATCTTTCTATGAGGGGTCATCCTCTTATAAACCAAGACAAGAGGAAACTTCTTATATATTCACAAATTCCATTGACTTCCTCTACCAAAAAACCAGATATTTCATTCTTTCTTTCTTTCTTTTTTGAGACAGGGTCTCATTTTGTAGTTGAGGTTGGCCCTGAGCTTACTATGTAGCCCAGGCAAGCCTTGAACTTGCAGCAATCCTCCTGTCTCTGCCTCCCAAGTGCTGGGATTACAGGCGTGAGTCACCACGCCAGGTATTATGGTATGTGGTACTGGGTACTGAACTCAGGACCTTGCACTTACAAGGCAGATGCTGGAACAACTGAACTATATTCCCGGACTAAAACAGAGATATTTCATACCCCACTTTACAGGGAAGTTTTATAGAGCAAAACCATGAAGGTACAATGTGGGTTAAAGCTTTGACCCACCAATAAGGTCCTAAGTATGGTCACTTTGGTGAAAGTGATTCAGAGGAAACAAGTTACATAACAAGTGTGTATGGAAAGAACAGAGATTTTTTTCTAGGATGTGATGGGTCACCCACTAGGGTGATTGAAGACTTATCTTGAATTCACTAGGCCAGATGTTTCTGAGTATCTTGTCCTTTGGGGAAGTATGCAGGCCTGGTCATTTCATCTCTGAGGCCTGGTCTCCAAAGGATGCGTCTCCAGCCATGGCTGTAATGTGTTTTACCTTTTCCCTGACTCTCCTGCAGGCCTAGCCCTATCTGACGGCCTGTAATATTCCTGTCTAATTTAGCTGCCTGTGATAATGAAAGGCAGCGAACCTACAGCTTATCACAGCTAGAGTGGGTTTAGGTTCTATCTCTGCTTTGGAAGCCTCTCAGGTCTGCTTAACAAGTTGGCCAGATTTCTGCTCGGGAGTTAGACCTTGGGATAGATTCCAGCGGCACTAAGGTCAGAGCTACTGCTCCAGCCAAGGTTAACAGTGTTCTGCTCAGGAGGACTCCTGCCTTCCCAGAAGACAACAGAAAACAAGCGGCCTGAGGTGGGAGACTGCAAGTTGGTTGGGAGGCCTCTGGAGGCAGAAGGGCGGTGCCTACTGGAGGGGCCTCCCAGTGGGCGTTGCCACTGTGCTCTGCACTTGAGCTCTGCCTGGCATGGGGGATGACCGAGACTGAGGACTGACCATTATCGGCAGAGTTTGTGTTAGATTCTTTTTTAGGTTGTACCGGGGATGGAACTTGGGCCCTTGTGCTTCCAAGGTAGGTGCTATAGCACTTAAGCTAAATCCCCTGCTGGGTTAGATTCTTAAGCCTAACATGCAACAGGTCCTCTATACCTTGTGTTAAAAGGCAGATCTCTTTGCAATAGGCCTGGCTCAGAGCCTTCAGCTTTCTCAAGCTGAGGCTGATGGCCCTGGTCCCATCCACATTTTGAATAGCAAGAGGTTAGGTTTCTACTTCCTGCCTTCATATCCCCAGCTGGGCTGTGTCATTTTATCAAAACAATGTGGTAGGAGTGAGGGCCCAATTTCAGCCTCTTGAATCATCCATTGTTAAAGCTATTTCTTACAAGTACATTTAGAAGGCCTCTCCCCATATTTCCCCATTGTGCAAGAAATCCATTTGCAACAAGATACTGTGGGCAAGCAAGCCACCGTGCAAAAACAATTCTTTTGCCCCAACCAGGTGGCTGGTGGAGTAGGGAGTCCACTGTGAAGGGGCGACATTCCCTGCTGGTACTAACTCTGCAGTGGGTGGGGAACTTGGTTGTGGCGATTTGCCTCCCACTACTGTTCCCTCCGAGACCTGCAGGAAGATGAGGAAGAAGCTGGACAGAAGCGGCAGGCAGAGTTCTCAGACAGCAGAGATTGTTTTCCATTTGCTCTGGCCCAGGACATTCCACACCATTTACAATTCAAAGGACAATATCCTTTTTGAGAGTGCCCATGGTGGATGAGGACAAGGCTGGAGGCAATTGTAAGAGATCTAAAGGTGGAGGAAACCCTGAGGCGCCATTCGCCATGGACCAACTGCAATGTCACACCAGTGACCTGTAGTTTAGCCCAGGAACTGCCGTAAACAATGTCTGCTGAGTGTGTTCACAAAGGACGACAGCTCACAGATTTCCCAGATCCTCACACTCTTGGATAAAAGATGACTCAGCACCATTTTCTGAGATCATCTTCAAATCTCTTGGAGAGTTAATATTTGGGCCTCTTGGCTTCTAGAAGCAGTAGACATCAAGTGCAGGCCACAGGGTTAGGAGGAGCCGTCAGCCTCTTAGAGTCATTTTCTACCAGAGGCAGAAGGAGCTCAGCTACCAGCCCCATTTGACAGAGGAGAATCCAGGCTATAGCAAATCGAAGTGACATTCCCAAAAGTACAGAGTGAGAACCAGGAGGAAAAGACCCTTGGCTCAGGGGCTGCCTGGGAAGGGCAGCCACAGAGGCAGGAGCTGGGCTGGTTATTTCTAGTTTGCTGAATGTCAAAAATGTGGGCTGCTCCTCCCAGTGGCCTCTACTTGTCAAACTAAATCAAGGCATCGTCATGTCAAGCAAGGGAATCAGCTGCCCACAGTACTGGCCTCAAGGCCCTGTCCAGTCCCACACTGTGCACCTGACCGGGCCCGCGGGGTGTAGTGTTAGGGCAGCTCTCCACCCAGCTGCTAGGGTGTGGCCCCACCTGCAGCCTGGCACACCGAGTAGTCTGCAGCCTTTGCTTGCCTGGTTTTCCCTGGGGCGGAAACCAGCTCAGCACCTGTTTGGTAGAATGTGGCCACAGGAGCTGGGCTCTGCCCCTAGTCACAGTTTGGGCTTCTCTGTGACCTGTTTGGAAACTCCCCTCTTGCTTGCTGTTCTCCTTGCACAACTCTCCCCTATGCCAGTTCCTTTCTAGAGGAAAATCATGGGGCTTGTGTCTCTGCAGAATCAGCAGTTCTACAGGACTAGCGCTGCCCACTGTTGGACCATCTACTGGCCGGGCTGTGGACACAGACAATCTCCTTGACCCTCGGCAGGGTGACAGCATCCTGGGCGAAGAGCACCCATGCTGTGAGGTCATGAGGGTTGTGCGGGACTTTGTGGGGTGAGATAGGCAGTCGGTGTGCGCACCAGCACTGTGGGCTGAGGGGACAGGGGCCTCAAGGGACAGCTTGGCACCCTGTAAGATTTGGAGATGGCAAGGTGGACTCTCTTGGCTTCTCAGGAAGGTGCTCACAAGCAGCAGCACAGGGTGAGCTGGACAGCAGGTGAAAAGGAACTCGGGCCAGAGACGGGAGGCAGATTCATCCTGATGGATTGAACGCATGGGTTTAGAGGGTCAAACAGAGAAGCTGCCATTCGGGTTTGCTCTGAGGTGGACAGATGGGGGGTGCAGAATGGCTGCAGGTCCCTGCATAGGGCAGCAGCTCCTCAAGGGGAGTAGCAATTTTGAGACCAGGAGCCATCTTCTCCAGCAGGGACTTCTGCTGGACCCACTTCCCCTCCGCTCACACCCACCCAAGCCTGGATGCCCTCGGCCAATCCTGGGCTCCCTGTCCCCACTGGCCTTGCCCAGCCTTTGGGTCCAATGTTCAGTTGTCTGAACTCCTTTTCCCAATGCCCAGTTACTCATTTGCTCCTTTGAAGCAGGACTTTTAAAAAAGGAGAAAAACAAGTCTCCGCAACCTTCAGCTGTTCCCCTCAGACTTCCCTCCTCCATGTGTCTGTTGTCAACTTTGTTCTTATAAGTAAGGCTTTATAATCCCTTGCTTCTGTAAAATCCTAGGGTTTTTTTTCCAACAAGATATGCCAAGTGGCAAAACTGTCACTTATTGATTAACTGCCTTTGTGCTGGTTCTGGAAACCTGCTTGCCCACCCACCAGTTCCACACCACTAGGAAGACCGAACCTTCAGCCACACGTATAAAACTGAAGCCTCTTCTCTGTCTGAAGCCTCTTCTCAGCCTTTGGATACAAATCTGCTGTGCCGGTACGAACCTAAGTAAATACTCCTAGTGGCTCCTCTGATCTCCTAAATTCTGTAGCACCTCAACTCAGTGCTTCCTAAGGCACCAGGTGTTGTGTTACTTATTGGAGAGTTAAACAAGGAAGACACCCAATCTCAGAATTTGTCCAGTGGTTCCAAAGCGTCCCTATGTTTCAGAATCATCTGTAAAGTTTTTTTTTAGTACAGCTAGTAGGGTTCACCCCAGGGCTGACTGAATCAGAATGCCCTAGCATAAGTTTCAGGAAGCGATATTATTAAATGTCTCCACCAGGTAATTTTGCTGAGCAGTCAGAACTGCTGACCCTTAGAGAAATGCTGAGCTGGAATTTCCCTGCTGATTCCCCGGCATGGATGATGGAAGCCTGGCTCCTGGACACGAGATGGCCAGAGGCATCACCAGGGAGGAGGACGGGACTGTGTTCAGCGGCAGGAGCTGAGAGCCCGGATCTGCTCGCTGGTTTTCAAGGGACAGCAGGGATGGACAGAGGCAGGAGCAGCAGAATGTCGTGGGGTGGTAGGGTGGGTGGCTGCCAAGGGGGGGAGCTGCCTCCTCCAACTAAGTTATACAAAATCCTTCTGTTTGAGTAGCGCCCTGATTACTCTGTTCAAATAAGGATGGTGGCGCGATGAGTAAAAATAATCATCCCCATGTTGTGCACAAGCCCATACATCTCCACCAGTTTAGTCAGTACTGGGACCAACTAGACAAAGCAGGGCTTCCAGTGCACTATCTCCCAAAACAGCCTCAGGAGTCTTTGGCTTCCCTCTGAGGGACTCCCGGAAATGGAAGTCCTGTTGGATCCTGCCTGCTGCCTCTCACACCCGGGGGGACAGGCGTCTGTGGAATTGGAAGGAATTAATTTCTCTTAGAGAAGGCTGTTCTCAGAAACCTAATTATTATGGACTTATGTGTGGAGAGCTAATTCTGGGCCAGGTTCAGTACAGCCTCAAACATAAATATGTTTACAATCTAACCCACCTGGGAAAACAGAACACAACTGTATGTAAAATAATGTAAGACTAATATTTCAGACAACACTGTATAAGTTTTGTTTTGCTTTGTTGTGGGAGTGCTGGGGATAAAACACAGGATCATTCACACCTTTCTTTTAGCTTTTATTTCTGAGACAGGGTCTCACTAAATCACTAGGGCAGGGCTCAAGCTTGGGGTCCTCCTGCCTCAGCTTGCAGAGGGCTGAAGTACAGGAATGTGCTACTACAAACCTTTGAGATGGTTATACATTCAAAGTGTTAGGTCTCATCTACTTATCCAAACAGCCAGCATCACAAAGCATTTAGACATTTAGAAATTCAAGGCAAAGCCTTTTGCCTTCAAGAAGCTTTCAAATCCTGCAGAAAGACAGGGCACAGAAGTATGAAATACAATGAAAATGGTACAGGCTGGAACATGGTGTGATTCAGCATCAGATGAGCAAGTGATTCAGTGTCAGTGCTAAGCACCAATGAGACTTGCACTGAAAAGTCCAGCTCTTTTCCTATAGATGCTGGCCGCTTTCAGGAAGTCAGTACTAGTGCCTCTTGGTGAATCCATGGAAAGCAGAGGGATAGATAGACCCACTGACTTCGTAGTTAGCAGAAGAGTCTTATGATGGGGCTTTGTGCTTAGTCATCTAAATGATCGTAAGTCAACAGGAACAAGAGATTCCTGAGCCTGGACGTGCAGGTTTCCATCTGGAGAAGTCACCGCAACCCCGGTGCCCGTGGGCTGGGGGAGGCAGCTCTGCAGAGGAAGGTGGGAAGGGAAGCAGTGAAGGGGAAGGTGAGGAGGCAGGTGCTGGTCCCAGCCTGAGAGCTCACGGAGCCCAGCCTGGGCACATTCCACCTCAGCCTCAGGTGGGTTCTCACTGCACTGGCGCCTGAACCTGGGTGCCTCCTCCTCACCCCCCAGGCTCAGGGGAGGAAGAGGAGGCTGCTCGGGTGGACACGCTGAGGGCAGCACTGTCCACACTTAGATCAGGCCCCGGGACCTGTGCATGCTAGTGCTCCCTCCCCGTCCAGACAGGCCAGCAGTTGCCTAGGCCTGTGTGCCAAGCCTTGCACTGCCAGCCTAAGCCAGGCATCTGTTGTTTCATTGGGAACATGGGCCAACGGAGCTGGTGCCCTCTCTGGTTTTAGACTCTGGCTTATGTCATGGCAGCGAGTCAGATGAAGGGTCTAACCCTGGTGCCTTCTGGCTTCAGCTGGCTGCTCCCACACCTGGCAGCTGAGTGCTCCCTTTCCTGGTCAGTGAGCTTCCGGCAGGGGCCACTCACTTGGCAACAAGCAGCCTGAAGATGCCCCACTATGTCAGAAGCAATGGTTTCTTCCCCCCATGTTTCTGTCTCTGATCTCTCGGTCTTTGCAGCACTGACTAGGCAAGGGGTCACCAGGGCACAGGTTGCCCTCAGGGCTGGGCAGACAGGAAGAAGGGGTGGTACTAAGGCAGATGCTGGGCAAACCCTGACATAGACCTCGAGTCCATCTGAGCCCCAAGATTCAGTCCTTTCCATTTCGTTTCCAGAGGGAGTCGGGGAATCACAGAGGGAGAGACCTCTGGCCTGCACCCAGGCCCTGCTCCGGTCATGGCCAGGCAGCCTCCTGGAGTCCGTCTGCAGTTTCTTCTGTGGCTTTGTGTGGAGCAGAGCCCGGGACACCCAGGGCTCTCTCAGGGAGGAGAGGAGGGGGAGCAGCTAGAGTTCTCAGACTGGACCCCGTCCCCAAAGTTGGTCAGAACCTGGAGGGCTGCTTAACACAGACTTGCTGCCCTGGTCAGAGGAGTTCCTGACATAGCAGGCCTGGGGTATGGCCTGGAAATTAGCTTTTCTAACAAGTTTCCAGTTGTGGCTGTTGAGAACTCCTGGACTAGACTACAAACAATTGGAAAGTGACAGGGAGAAAGGATAGGGAGAAGTTGACCGTGTCTGTCAGGGCAGGAAATGAGTTTCAGGGGCTGGTCCCTGGGAGAGGCTCCTCTTCCCCTCTACCTTTCATCCTCCCTGACCTAGGGCCCTTCTAGAAGTTTCCCGGAGCATTCCAAGTCTCCCTCTGTTGGGGTGAGCACTGGGCACCTGGAGGGTTTCTGGGAGCCAGCATCAGAAAGGCCCAGAGTTGCCTCCTTCCTCCTCACTCAGTCGAGGGGATGCAGGTCCCCCTGCTGCCCAGATTCTGTGGGAAGTGGGGGCTTCCGAGTTGAAGGCCTCGGAGTAAGGAGTCTTGGGGAGTGCCCACAGCCATGTGGCCCACCTGTCTCTCGTTGCTTCTGTGTGCTCACTCAAGCCAGGTAAGGCCAAGGGCATCAATGCCCAGAGGAGGGCAAGAGAGCAGGCAAACAGCAGAACTCACAGGCCTTGGCTCAGCTCACCTGTGTTCAGAGGGAAGAAATACATTTAGTTTGTTCTCAGCCATAGCTGAAAACTTGCAGGTAATTTGAAATGACTACCTCTCCGAGTCTACTCACTGTTTAACCAGCTTTTATTTGGCAGGGCGAAATGAAGTCATGAACGAGGCCCAAAGCTGTTCCAGGCATGACACAAGCCTAGGAGGAGCCCACAGATTGGCCAAAGGAAAGGGCAGAAAGCAGAGAGGTTCCCGGGCAGGAGGAGCACACCGATAGTGCGACCCCAGTGGCTGCCCCTGGCCAGTCCCACTGCCCAGCAGTGCACCAAGGTGGCCCCTCGTCCTGCACACTGCCTGAAGAGCTGCCAGGCCGCCAGCCACCCGCCGCCTTCTGCATGCTCCTCAGAGACTGCCCGTCCTGCTGACGCCAATGGGGTGAACACAAACCCCAGCCCACCCCCGTGGGTAGAGATTAATTTCAGACTTGGTTTATTGTTCTTTTAAGTTCCAGACAAGAGAATCAGAAGCTGTGTGTAGCTGTTTATATCCAAAGTGAAAAGTATTTCCCAACAGCCCGTAGAGCTGGGGCCCACAGACCTCTGGTCTCATCCTTCCCTTCCCCGGGTTTGAGCCCCTTGCGGTCCCACCCGACGTGGCGAGCAGGGCTCCCTCTCCCTGGAGAAACGGGCGAGGCCCTGGACATGCTTCCTGAAGCCACAAGGAAGCTGATTCACCACCAGCTGCTTCCTGGAATTGCCGCAGCAGGCTGGCAGTAAACGGTATTTTTCCAAGGTAATCGGAGTGGTTACAGCATTCCTGCCTCACCCCGTCAGCTCTTCTTGTAAGTTGGAGCAGAAAGTTACTCAAACCATGAATTCCTGAGCAGCCAGGCACAGGATTCCAGACACAACGTTCCTAACATGCCTTTGGATCTCCCTAGGGACCTGGGGTCTGGTCGCCACCGCAGTCTCAGCCGGGCCATGTGGGTTTGGCAGGCCACCGAGTCTCGTGGAAGCCAGCGTGGGCTCCAGTCAGCCCGGAAGGACAGGTTTGCTGGACAGGATGGTCAGCTGAGAGAGGAGTGGGGACTTGGGCTTGCTCTGACTCTGCCTTTCACAGAGGCGCTTTCTGTGGGCCTGTGCAGCTCTCTGGCTTCTCGCAGCGCTAACAGTGAGCTCCTCTTTCTGCTTCGGAAGTGCTGCTGCCCTGTGTGACCCCGGTTATCTCTCTGCTCCTTTGCATACAGGAGACAGGTCTCTCTGCTCCCTTTCCCTGCAGTGGCTTCGTTCTGTTAGAAGGTCCTACAGGTGACCCAGAGGAAGCCCAGAGAGGGGTGAGGAGAGACTCTGGACTCACTGTACCTTCCTCTCCAGACCCCAGGACCCAGCCCCCCATCCTTGGTTCTACCTACTGTGTTCCTCCCTCCCTGTGAATGGAGAGCCAGTGAGGGAGGGGGTCTGAGGAGCACCGCACAGGGAGCCTAGAAATAGGGCGGCCCTTGAAGTGTAACTGAACCCACCTCCTCAAGGATGTACTAGTGAATGGCTCCTCCCTTCTCCGTCCTCGACTGATGACTGGACTCTGATGGAGAAATGCTAGGGATCCTGCTTTTAAAAGGAAACTGTCAGTTATGCTCAGCTTGCTATCATTTGTACCAAGGGTCAGGAG